>JAOEHT020101490.1:0-12907 GCA_025448195.2 Parazoanthus atlanticus | reverse complement strand
AACTGTAGGCGTTTGTAGAATTGTTGCCTGAAACAAACAGTTTCTACTTCGACTATGTCAGTGACTGAATTTTAAAATCTGCTCATTGAGTTTCAGTAATAACCTAAATGCTCTTTTCTGTAAGATCTGAGTTGGTCAATACTAAACGTTACATCACCCACCCACGCGCAGCACAGCCAAGCTGCATCATGGTTTGCTCTTGTTACGCATGGTCAGTATTCTCTAAAGTGTGCTCAAACCTGTTCGGTCAAATTAATCCACAGATGTTAATAATAGATCTAGAAACTCTCTTGTTTACTGTGACTGATTGTTAGAGCGAAAGGAAATTCCAGTTTGTATTGAATGAAAATGTTCGATTTCCGAGTCACGATCTTAGACTTAGGAAAGTATATCTGGAAGTCGTCAGATAAATTTTTTAAAATTAATAAATACTTAAAAATAACTAAATCTATTTGTTTATGTCTCGTCCTCAATTGAGTGATGTCGGTTACAGATACACGCTACAGAGTGAATAATTATAGTATTACTGGAGTTTGATAACTATATTATAAGTAAAGTATCTGAGTCAATACTAATTTATTACATATATTATCATATACTCCTTCAGTCGATTGCAACACGGCACTTATTATAAGATCTAAGTGAATTATTGAAGGTATATCAAATGTAGTTTTTAAAAAATCACTGTCTATACCATCAAATTCGATTGTTCGTTTTACGGTTAATCGGGTGTGCAAATCAGGTGTCTAACTCAACTCTCAAGACTGGTTATGTTAAAACAAGCTAGATCTATTTGCATCCTTCACCAAGATACGTTACTGCAAGGCACCAAAATGAAAGGGAAGTATTGATAAATGAGTAAAAAGCTTTTGATGTTTCAGCTGATGTATAAGTTTGTATAATATCTAATAGCTTTGCTAATCAAGCAAATTTATTTACGTGCTGTACACAAGTAGTATTGAAACCTGTCGCAGCGAAAGACAATAATAGTCTGCGGGAGGCTAACAAACAGAAGTATGAAGCTTTAATCGGTCAAAGTAACGGAATATAAATTGAGTTCAATAATAATCACAAAAACACAAAATTGTTTAATAACAGAAATATCATACTGGCAAAATGAAATAGATATATTTCAAACCAAACTGATGCAGAAAATCTACTTTGCTATATAGTTGCTCATCGAGTTATAAGCAACATCTCTTTGTTTCGTAGACATTATTTGTTGGGCTGCTGAAAATGTATTACCATCATATATCAGCTTCTTCTTTTTGGCTCTGTTTAATACCCACTGAGATCAATTCAGATATGTTATAATAATATTATTGAACTTCCGGAAGATATTTTTAAAAAGAGATAAACTCATAGACCGTTTTCCCACGCCACGATTTATTAGGGGTCAAACAGTACTTTAAAACTACCTACATTTAGAACTACGGTACTTTTAATCACACTGAACCATCGCAACTGCTAGCCCGAGAATTTAGTGCAGAGTTTGCAGTACAAAAGGATTGTACCGTATTTATACAAGGAGTCTCACCCCATATTATTTTCTGAATAACCGATTGGTTTTAAGGCTAAGATGTCTGTAATCAACATTTTAACTTTATAACTACTTACAAATCCTTCTAATCCCCTCTTATTCTCAACACATTAAAAGCCACACGAGATAATCGTATTCAGTGATGGTTTATAATGTTCTCGTATTTTCTATCGGCACTGAAGTATATTTGAATCAGTCTGAAAACGTTAACCCAATAAACTTAACGCAGTTTTGTCACTGACACATATATGTATCAGTTACAAAACTGCGTTCAGTTTATTGGGTTAAAAAAAAGTATCAAAGTCAAAAAAGACCCAAAAAGTCTTTTAGTTAGCCATTTTTATCAGTCTTACGACTAACTAAAAAAACCTGGTATTGACGGGACCAGCAACTGAACATAAATGTTTTTATTTAATTTCATCAAGGCAGGCAACTCTCGATTGAACCAAGGGTATTTCTAGAAGTCTGACACATTTTGTGCGGCAAATACGAAGTAAATCAGTCACTACAATACTGGCCAAATGTTGAGTGTTGCTTTTACTTATTCTTACGGTACAGAAAACTGAACCTGCACGTCCTTGACAAGCGCTAGCGAATACATTAGTCATTACAAAGTAGGTGCAATCAACAAAAATCCTACCCTGGCATTATGGCATACGACGGGATTACTCTATATATTTGCTGTAACTTGGAATTGTTCACGGCAACACGACAACGTAGCCTACAACTGCAAAGCAGATAAACTGATTGCTCGAATAGTTCACAGTGAAAGCGATTGTAATTACCTATAGCAAGATAAACTTTATCATGGCAACAACAACTAAAAACGACTGATCTGCAGTCAAGAATATGAACTACTGCCAATTCCTTTTGACCTTTCACTGGGGAGCAGTTCAAGATATAAGACCTCTTGAGGGATTCCGGCATTTTTTGTTGAGGTAGTTTAAAATGAATAAGTACAACCTCCCCAACTCCGAAAATCCGGAAACAAGAATAGGAGTTGGGTTACCGAGATGCAGTTACCTCCTCTGCAGCTACAATTTAGCGCATGCAGATGCAAAGCAAGCGCAAGCGCAAGCAGCTTGACGCAAGCATAAGAAACGACGCGAGCATAAACGAAAGAATCAAAAATGTCCTTTTTTGCGTTTGCGTTGTATTCTGTTTTCATGGGGAACGCTGGCGACGTTAGTTCAAGTGCGGAAAAAGTGGGAAAATTATCCTTGCGCTTGTGCTTGCGTCACGAAACCTGTTTTCATGGTGAAGAAATCTTGCGCTTACGTCGTAAGAACCTAGATGGAATGTTTCCTTTATTCTAGCTTGTCGACTTTCGTCATTTGTTATCCTCTTGATAATGGAACACAACGCAAGCGCAGAAAGAAGAAAAGCTTTGATCCTTCCGTTTTCTTATGTTTTATGTCATGCTTGAATGTTTCCCTTTTTCTAGCACTTGCGTCGCTTGCTTTCCTCGCGAAAAGCGAACACAACCCAAACGCAAGAAATATTTCGACAGCTGGAAAAAGTTTGATGCTTGCGCTTGCTCATAATATCAAGATTCCGGTTATCAGGTTCTGCTGCAGATTCAATAAAAGCGGAGTGACTCATCCTCTAAATGGTAGATGAACAAAGTAACAACGCGAAACAATTCAATGAAGACTATTTACCATTGATAGAAATGTAGCATCAAGTAGTTTTTTGTTATTAAAGCATCGCCCTTTTTAACTATCGTTCTTTTGTAATAGTTTTCAAACGTAACTACAAAAGAAAACAATGTGTCTTCACGTTGCTGTAGTGGTTATTGGCATTGTGGATTGGCTTACGTTTTACGTCATCACACTACAATATCCGTTTATTCACCTCATTTGTTTATAGTAATGTACAATTTTTGATTGAGAAGTAGATAGGTGCCGTTTACCCGGAATAATCATTGGGGCTATACGAGCAAGTTGCTATAGTTCTCAGTCGATAAAGCCTTTTCAGTAAACTCGTTAACACTAATGTAAGTTATGAGCTTTAAGAACACAACACGAAAAAAATAAGTTGGATCAGCCGATTATTAATCCCATCCTATATCTAAGCATTTTCTTTTTTTCTTCTCTGATTTTCACTCCGGTTCCCATTGACAGAATGCCACCAAAATGTAAATTAGGTATGCGTTCGTTTAGAGTATTCCGAAAATTCTTATATATTCCGAAATATGGTTCAAGGTTCAAAGTTTAATTTTTGTATACCATTACCATTTACAAGTACCATTGTGTACCAAGTTATCATTTAAAGAAAGCTAATTGTAATTTGAATTGTGGTGCAATCTACCCGAGTAAGATCAAGAATGTTTTCTGGTAATTCTGCCCCCTGGACTACAATGCATTCCAAGTATTCCAGGACCAAAGTAGGTCTCGAACTAAACGCTTGAGTTGAGTATCATTATTAAGGGGAGCTTCCCCTTTATATAAATGTGATTAGGGGAATGGGAGGGGAGATATTAATACTTTATGCAGACTATTCATGGATTGCATGGCTACCATTACTCATTAATGATCGACGTTGCAGATTGGTGATGCTAACGTCTGGGTTATATGATTCTCAAATAAAGAAATGGTTTTTAATAGCAAAAAAACGTCAACTTTTATAGCTGTTGGTCTCCTATATTTAAGATTTTTCTCTTTCTCGTCTCTGATTTGTAAAGTTCCCGTTGACGATCTTGACGGAATGCCGCCTAAAGGTAAATTCGATGTTTGTTCGTTCAGAGTATGCCGGAAATTCTTAATCCGAATTGTGGTTCAAGGTTCAAAGTTTAATTTTTGTGTACCATTGTTGTCAATACATACTGTATAATATAAAGAAAGTTATCATATAAAGAAAGATACTGAATTGAACTGAATTGTCGTACAACCTACCCGGATAAGATCAAGAATGTATTCTGGTCATCAGTCTGCCCCCTGGAACACAATAACCACAATGCATTCCAAGTATTCCAGGATCAAAATAGGTCTCCAACCGAACGCTTGAGTTGACTATTCCGCTTTATATAGTTGTGATTAGGGGAATGTGAGGGGAGACATTAATACTTTATGCAGACTATTCATGGATTGCATGGCTACTATGACTCATTTTAATGATCGACGTTGCAGATCGATAATGCTAATGTCCGGGTTATATGATTCTAAATTAAAGAGATGTGTTTTAATAGCAAAAAAACGTCAACTTTTATAGCTCTTCGTCTCTGTCTCTGATTCGCAAAGTTCCCGTTGATGGAATGCCGCCTAAGGGTAAATTCGATGTTTGTTACGTTCGTTTAGAGTAGGTCTGAAATTCTTAATCCGAATTGTGGCTTAAGGCTCAAAGTTTGATTTTTGTGTACTATTGTTGTTAATACATATGATTTAAAGAAAGTTAGAATTTAGAAAAAGCTAATTAAACTGAATTACCGTACAACCTATCCAAATAAAAACAAGAAATGTCTTCTGGCCATTCTACCACTTGGAACACAGTAACCACAATGCATTCCAAGTATTCCAGGATCAAAACAGGTCTCAAACTGAACGCTTGAGTTGAGTATCCCGCGGGCATAGAACGCGACACTGAACACTGTTCTTAATCGAGCAAGTGCAACTCGTCGGATAACATACGAGGCGGCCGTCCATTAGACATGAACTCCAAAACTTCATTTTAATCTTACTTAAAATCCAAAAAAACCCCTAAAAATTCCTTCAAACTCAACAACTTCTTCCAGCATCTTTTCCTCTCAATTATCGCCAACAACTTTTAAAATATTTGTGAATCATTGTCAACTTCGGTACAAGGTCCCTATGATTCAAATCTTCGATTCTTCAAATTAAAAACGCGACATCGACAAAACATGATGTAATCATCTGAGAATTTCGATAATCTTAAACGTTTAGGCACCCCTACATTTTCTCACCTTATATTTAATACAATTTTAGTGGAATGATATCTTTTTAAAATGCTTTATGCAGACTATTCATGGATTGTACAGCTACGGTTACTCATTAAAGATTGACGCTGCAGATCGATAATACTAATGTCTGGATTGTCTGATTCTCATTTTAAGAAATGGTTTCAATAGCAAAAGAACGTTAATCCATAGAGCTGTCGGCCCCAGTTATGAGTGGAATGTCAGTATAAAAGGATAATCCAGTTTCAAACGTTCTCAACATGTTCGGATTAAAAGTTTGTCTCTTGGTATTTCAATCAGAAAATTTTTAAGTACGCTGGAAAGAAAACTCTGGAAAGGCACTATATAGGCCAAAGAAGTCTTACCAAAACAGTCAAAGAATTCAATAATCAATGCATTTTGGTGCTTTCGTAGGTTAAGTTATACGAGCAACAAGGACGTGCAACTCGTCTCGCAACATTGCTGCAAAACGAGTTGAACAGAAAGCGAAATTTCTTGATCAACTTCTCCCTCCGCCATTTTGTTTGTTTTGCACCTTGAATGACCTTTGAGCCCCTTTTGCGTGACCGACACTCTCAACCAATCAGGAGCGCCGGAAAATAAACTTGTTGCAAAACAAGTTTGCTTTGGAGTGGTAAAACGCACAGCATTTGGAGATTTTGTTGCATAAAGTAGAACGGACTTCTACTTGCTGTAATACAAGTTTGCAACTTGCCACACACTTTGTTGTTGCGAGACAGGTTTTGTGCTGGGGACAAAAATAGCGCAGCATCGCTGCTCAACTCATTTTGCAGCAACGTTGCGAGACGAGTTGCACGTTTTTGTTGCTCGTATTACCATAGCTTTAGATATTACTTCATCCTACGGGCGAACACTAAATTTGCTGCAGCATTCATAACTCACTGTATAACATGTTTCAATTTTCCTCGAAAGCTAAAGCCATCCGTTACTATATTTGCAAAGTTTAAGGCAGAATTCTGCCTTAAACTTTTGTAGCATAAGTTATTTTTGAATTTTTAACGGCTTTTGCCAAGCAGTGAAAAGACTGCGCAATCATGCATACCGTGTTCATTTAACCTCGGGAAGCATACATGCCTTTTTTATAGGAACAACTTTATACGAACATCACCCAAATTTACGAACAGTTTAAGAACAATCTGAGGCTGGAAAGACTCGGATCCATAACAAAACTCGGAGCCGTAACAATGTTTCAAGACGAGATATTGAAATTCATTACTTAATCGAGTCAGTAAGGCCATTTATAGTAAAACGCTAAAGCCATATAGTACAGAAACAGGAACAATACCCAAAAAAGGAAAAAATATCGGCCAAAATATCTGGTTCTTGTAAAAAATAGCATTTAGGTTTTTTAGTAACACGTATAGGCGCAAACACGAGTGCAACGCATATGCAAACGAATCGTACAATCATGCCATACGCTGTCTTTCTCTCTCTCTCCACACCTACGTTATCTTTACATCTAGGTTTGGTTTCAGTTTATTTTTAAAGGGCGTTTTTGTAAATAAGTCGAAGTTAGACAACTTGGTCTTGACTGCGCTTAATAGTTTCAACTCAGTCACTGACCTGTACTGCTTCTGAGTATCGCGCTAGCGCCAATTCGAGCTTCTTTTTTGTCGAGGAAACAATATGGGCACTTTTTAAGATGCGCTCTTTGGGTATGCTGCGCCTTTTTTAGTATGTTCTTAATTTTTTGGGCATTTCAGTCTCAAATTGTTCTTAAATTGTTCTTATTTCCCTAATTAGTTGCTGATTTTTTGTAATCGGTTTTGCGTGGACATGGCTAAACATTTTGGTGTGAAAATACAGAAACACTTGCAGAATATCCCGCCAGTATTGATTTGTTCTTGAACCTGACTACTCACTTACAGTTATAGAACGAATAATAAATCATAACAAATGGCAGCAAGTGGTGTTTAGCCAAAATAAAATGTTGCGAAAACAATAATTAAAGCTTTGGTGTTTTGTTACTGATTCGGAATAAGTTAAACGAATTTTAATGTCTCGTCTTGAAAGCTTGATCTGAAATTGTCCTTAAATTTTGAGTGATCTGTTCTTACAAAAAAAGCGTGTATTCCTCTGCATGCAACCAATCTTAATGTTTTGCCGCGGTGTGCATGGATCACTAGCCTTGGATGTGTCGGGACCTGTTAGATTCGCTATTGACCCCATAAGAATCAGTAGCTTTTGTTTGTGACAGTATGTTTTTTAATCGATTGTACTTGATACACGTTTAAGAGGCAAACTTACTATGATGAATAAATAGCATGTTGTCTCAGACTACATGTATAGTAATTGACAAGCCCATACGAGTATATCCGTTGCTCCTATTCGGCTTCGTCTCTCAGTTGCGTCGTACTTCGATACAAATTAATGTCTGCTAAAAGCGTTCGTACCTGGAAGGAGGCCAGAAGTATTAGGATACTTTTTCTCCCACTGTTATATACACACCCACGTACTACTCGACGTCATATTTTGCCTCTAAACATACAAAACATGTGTCACATGTACTTTGGAATCTAAAGCCGCTCACACTGACAGCGAATGCAATGCAAGCCCGTACAGGTTCCTGAAAACGATTACGGAGCCAAACAAACTTGATAAAAGTGGAACTGATCCAGAAAGTAGTGCATTTTGTCCTGTCACGCGATGGACTTTGGAAACTAAACCGTATTTGAATTTTGCGCACTTTAAGCCGGCAATGTTCTCAGTTTTTCCCACAGTTTAAGACATTTCAAAAGGGTAAATTTCAGCTTTCTGTCATTTGCTTTTACCAATATATGAGTATAGATACTGAAGATGGAAAAGTACCAGACAGAAGTGCTGTCTTTATGATGAAGGTAATGTGACGTTTTTGCTAATATTGCCGTTTAATTACAGCAAATTTTGACTCTTACTATCTTACAGAGATACAAGAACAAATTTAAACGAAAAGCAGCGAAATAATATTGTTATGATTATTAATGATATAGCGTTCTAGAAAATACTTTAGAAAACAACCGAAGGAAGCTAATGCGCTGTGATTTTACGAAAGCAAATGCTTCTCTTAATTATTTACCGCATATGAGAGTTACGACAGTGCTGTGCACAACAGAGGACCTCTGGTAGGTTTTTGACAAACCAGAAAGCATTGTCATTAAAATAAAATAAAATAAAGTACATTTAGTACACTTCAATTATTAATGACATTTAAACTTTACTTTGGATTGTATTCTAGCAATAACTGATGTTGAAATCTAAATACCAACTAGATATTCTTATTTGAAACTATACGGTCTGTCAAATGTCAGTTCCTGTTTGTATATGTATTTTGGTGACTTGACAGCGGCCAGTTGTTGAGTAAATGAAGGCATAAAATGAGAAACTTCCAACAAAGCGCAAACGACCAAGTAAAGGGCACCAGCTGTTGATTTTTGAAAGTGACCTCAATGACCTACTTTGTGTTATTTTACATACATGAGTATTAATAATTTTTTCATTCAATAGGCTTTGTCAAATTAGAAGTGTACCATGGTCTACCATACCTTTTTATTCTGCTTAATGCATAGTGTTTAATGTGCATTGCGGAGTCGCAATTTAATTTATTTTGTTAAACTTAACAACGAAAGAGAAGTTCTTGCTGTTCAGTCAGATATAATTCATTAAAAATGTTTTTTGTGACAAAGCAGCACATGAGAAATGTGAGTATGTCTATTCCATCGTGTATTTGCATTTTTGAGATTTCAACCGGCTGTGAAGAAATACTTGGGGTAACAATTCCACAAGTCACATTGCTAACATTTATATGCTTCCTTCACTCACAACATCAACATATGTTGAAAAAACCACAGCATTCCGGAACTAGTATGGCGCTAATACCAAGTTAGTACAACAACTAATTACAGTCCAAAGAAGGGTGGTACCCAATATTTCAGATGCGGTAATCATTGTCAGATTGTCACTGGACAAGCCGATTTTTATAATCGCTGCACAAATTACGTGCTATCACGAAAGCAACCAAATCAGTAAATGAAAGCAACCCTTCTTTTCTCTTCTCTTCTTTTTTTCTTTTTCGTTTCTTTTTTTTTCTCTTCTCTTCAGTACGCCTAAATAAAAAGAAAGAAAGATATATTCCCTCTCACTTACGAACTGGAAGCTCAGTGTGTTCATTTCGGCTGCTGTGGCGTATGCAATGACAAAAGAAGTATAGATCTGTTTTAGAGTTGTTGTTTTTCTCAGGGACGGGCCGAGACTACTGTAAAACCGGCAATGTTTCAGGCTTGTTTGCTTGTTAAAGGATTGTTAGAGCGTTTCATCCCTCGAATGATCTATAAGATGTATGTTAAACTAAGACCTTCTTTTAAAATGCTCAAACAATTTATACCTAGTATTTACATATTTATGGTATCTATTGTTACTTCATTAGCCTGCCGCGTAAAGAGGTTGGTTGACCGTAAACCGATAATTCCATGTATTCGGATTAGTTGTCTGATTATACGGATCAGTTCTAAACTGTTCCTTCTCTTCGATTATTAAAATCAAAGAATAATCTGACAGTGAAAATTGCTGTTGACAACTACTCCTTACAATACTTTCCATGCAGACTTTCAATCATCTGATCACATGCAAGGACCATTGCAAAATTGTTGATTGAAAAATAGGTTTACGATCTTGTAGTATCGCACATTTTGACAGAGGTTCAAGAGTTACGAAGATTTTTAAGTCATTGTCCCAATAAACTTTAGTTTCCGTCAGGTGTCTGTGGAAAAGGTGATTCACATCATGATGCATTTTCACTAATACTGGCTTCTTTTTATTGCGTGATTTAATAGTGAAATGTAAAGGATTGCTACACGAACTTAGCTCAGATTCAGTCGGGGAAGTTAGGTCGGTACTTCTAGTACTCTCGCGACCTTTTTGAATGAGAAAGCTCGGCCCGGTGCGTGCAGTGAATACTTAAAATAGATGTAAATACAATTCAATTAGAACGGAATCTCTCCATTTTAACTTGAAGGACAGCGGTAACAAAAAGCAAGTCGGGAATATATTGTTGGAAACTGTTGAGTTCATTCAAACTGGCTTTGCACTTTTACACAAAATTAAAAAGAAAACAAGTAACCATGCTTTGACTCGATATTCAATAAAACAATTATTCTACTCACACTTGTTGGATATGGGATTATTATAGCCAACTCGGCTCTGGGCGCTTCTTCAATTGCTATAATCACCTCTTATTAGATAGGAACCATCTTAACAGATCTAACACATGCTCTCATTGGCTAATCCAACAACACGAGGCAGTGTCAAATGTCTCCCTGTCAAAGCGGGCAACAAGCACTTCTTATCGCCGCTGGCGCACGTGATCAATGCATGATTGACTATATCATACATTTTTGTTGGTTGATGGTGGCAGATGGTGATTCTAAAGCCCGCCACACACTAGCCGATTTTTCGTGGGGAGACCCCCGATTTCTTGTCACGGACAGAAAATCGGCTAGTGTGGCGTAATTCCCGATAAGTGTCTGACAAGATTTTTTGTCGGCCGGCAGTATCTGACATGTTTGATCTCAAAACGTCGGCCGATAAATTGTCGGCTAGTGTGGAGTAGAGCCCGGCAAATTGTCGGGGCTCACTTGCGTATCAACTCAATAACAAGCTTGAATGCAGTCACGTGTAGAAACATTTTCAAGATGGCGGCATCAGAGCTCAGCCTGCTGAACAGGGTGAAGAAATAACCGAAGTAAGAAGATCTGCTAGTGGTGGAACTTGTCTGTACGATGATATGATTTGTTCAGATTATAGAAACAGAAAAAATGTTAAGACAAAGACCTGGGAAGCCATGTTCAATGTCCAGTGTCAATATCATATTCAACTGCAGTCACTTGAACTAGTGCCTCATTCACACCGAAAACTAATCTTGTTTGGTGCCGCCATTTCGAATGCCATCACTGTGATCTTCCGGCTTTTTTTTTTTTAAATCGAACCATGAGTGCCACGTTTGGCCAGGGGACTGGGCGCGATATAAATCACAGTCTCCCGACGAAAAATCGGCTAGTGTGTGGTGAGCTAACAGCCCCACAAATTTACTCCCGACAAAAAATCGGAGGTCTACCGACAAAAAGTCGGCTAGTGTATGGCGGGCATATTAAAGTCCGATGCATCGTGTCACTGCGCTAATCTACGCTACTTATAACATGCGTAGATCATTTGGAACACACTTGGAGACAGAGCCGAGTAATAAGACAAACAAACCTTTATACAAACAGAATTGACAAGGATCAAACATTTCTGGGTTAACTGACGTTATATATTAAATATTATAACTCAGGTAGAGATTATCGCGAGCTCTCATTAACTAAAACATGGTACATTTTCACAGGGAAAATTCCTGGATCTATGTCACTCATCCGAAAGAACAAGAGACAGGAAGCTCATGATATACCTAATTTAAAACAACAACAACAACAACAACAACAACGACGACGACGACGACGACGACGACGACGCGTTGTGGGGTCAACTGCGCGTGGATTAAAACTGTTATGGCGAAATACGTTCCCGTAAACACAAAGAAATCGATTCAATTTTGCGTTGCACAACATTTTGCACAGTTAGCTCTCGCGGCAGGCGATCGCCGGTCGTATATTTTCAAACGAAAAAGACCTGAAGATTTTAGAGTTTTTATTTCGCGGGGAATACGAAAGT
Source organism: Parazoanthus atlanticus (assembly GCA_025448195.2). NCBI lineage: Eukaryota > Metazoa > Cnidaria > Anthozoa > Zoantharia > Parazoanthidae > Parazoanthus > Parazoanthus atlanticus. The sequence goes on along the minus strand of JAOEHT020101490.1, from coordinate 752 downwards.
GGACAATAAATACTGGTTTGAGTCGGCAATATGAAAACTTTTTCTTCGGTTGTACTTATGTGTCTTCTTCTGTGTCTGCCATGGAAATATACATACATAAACTGTGATGAGTGCTGGGACTCCGATGTTGTATACAGACCAACTAATGGAGTCTGGAGTCCCACCATCATTTATGTCAAAAAGTTAACACGGTCAATCAAAAAACGAAGGAAAGGAAATACACAAAGCGGTAGAATTCGAATATCTCTTCTCAGAAATTTTGCAGTTATTGCTGGTGGGAAATCGGCTTCTTGGTTTCCGAAAAGACGATGACCTATATGACAGCCATATTGCTCTAAATGTCAACTTCCGTTAACTGGCGCAATTCCATTTTTCGCTGACAGCTCGGACCGACGCGAGACATCTTTCGGGACACCTTTTCATTTTTCTTACCATGTCTCGACCATGGGCAGAGTATCATCCGATAGACCAAATGCCAAAAATGCCGGGGTTTATTTACTTAACAATTTATTCTTCCGGTTAACACGAACTTCGTTTCAGGGCTCGTGTATAACTGTGCTCTGTTCAATTGTGCTTGAATTATTTGTAGCCAAACTTATTATTTTTTTATCTTTTGCTGGGCAATGAATAGATTCCGCGATCATATCGTGAAATAGCCCCCTTAAAGTACACAACTATTTGTATATGTAATAGGACTACATGCTGTCCAATTTGGAAATAATTGGATGAAAAAAATTCCGAGGACAGCCAAA
>JAOEHT020101405.1:0-11916 GCA_025448195.2 Parazoanthus atlanticus | reverse complement strand
ATGGAAAAATCACACTTTTTTCATGTAGAAAATTGAAAATTTAGCAATTGGTCAAATTGATGGTGCTTGCACTTTAAAGCAAACACGAAAACCAAAGCAGAAATCCAAGTTAATTATTCCTGGTACCCATTTTGTCACTATAGGTTACCAGGATAAAGCGGGAGAAATTATTGGAGAAAGGCATCCACATCACTTCTAAGGTGAGAAGCGAAATAAATATATCTACGTACGAGGACACATCGCTTTGTTTAATATACGCGACACATCGCTTTGTTATATACGCTAGTACTCCGTTCCATTCCTTTGTCGTTATGCTCGCGTACTTTGCAGTTCTTTGCAGCATTGTGGCATTTGTTTTGATTACTATATTATTTTTGTACCATTTAGTCAAGATATATCAGCAGATACAAACTTTGAGGATTGAAATACATGAGCACGTGTTCGAATCGCCATCTCAATGCAAACTTGACAAAGCGCCAGTCACAGATAGTCGATCTCGATACGACAAGTTTATCACGGGTAAAGCTAGGGCATGTAGGTATCGAATCCATTGTCACACGTTTGACCGTGAACCAAGCAGATTACCTGTTAAGAGAATTAATCGTTTATTAAACAAGTCAAGAAAAACAAGACGAATTATTCGTAAACATATAGCTAAAGAATTCCCTAAATCGTCCAGAATCCATGAATTGACACGAAAAAGCAAAAAGGACACGACTTAAAGTATGCCAGGCAAACATTCAAAACCAGAAAATTTTACTTCAAACACACACATTGTTCCCTTTCTTGCAAAAAGAAAAGTACCACTAGTTTTACAAACAGAAAAAAGAAAAAAAGATTATCCAATCTGGCTGATGCTTGTGTCAGAAAAAAAACTATGAAACAACAAATACCCATAGAAAGAACAACTAAATTAAAAGTCTTTGGCAAGTCTGACCTATTTTATCCATCAAGTCCCCTTTCATGCAAAGTAGGACACACCGAGAGTTTTTGTCCGTCTAGGGAAATGTTAATCATGTCTGGAGATATTCAGCTTAACCCTGGACCAAAAGAAATAGAAAACACCAGGAAATCTCCACTTGAAACACTACAAATCAGGTTAGCTGAAAATGGATTGAGATACTTAGACTGTGGAGGCGAAGGAGATTGCTTTTTTCGAGTTATCTCTACAAAGTTATATGGATCACCTAACAATCATATGATCGTGCGCCGTAGTGGTGTCAGCTTTTTAATGAACAACCCAGAAAGGTTTATTGAAAGTAATACAGACATTCCGTGGGCATCCTATCTTAGTAACATGTCGTCCCAGGGTACCTGGGCTGATCACTTAATTATACAAGCAGTTGCTGATGCTATGAATCTGATAATACAAATAATTGAATCAAATGAGAACTTTTCTCCAGTGACTATTGTCAGACCGCTAAATAATCAAGGTAATTCACCACTGGCTCTTACCATTGGTCACCTAGATGAAACGCATTATGTTTCTACTGTTCCAATTTGTGATGATATGAACAATGTAAGAGTTTCATCTTCTGTCAACGGGAAAAGCACTTATGAAACAGATACTATTACAAATAACCAAGTCCAGTGTATAAATTTAGACAAAACTGATGACAAATGCATGAAAAATACAGAAAGAAAAACCTATATTCGAGACTATATGAGAAAAAGAAGATCAAATGAGAAATTAAAAGTTATGATAATCAAATAAGATCTCACAGAATGACTAATATTGAAAAGACCAGAGAGAATAACAGAGTTTATCAAAGAAAATGCAGAGAGCAGAACAGATCTACTAAAATGGAAAATGAATTGAAAAGAAAATCATGCCAGAATGTTCTTCCAGTTGAGCCAAAGAAGCAATGTATGGATGTCAATGGTTCTTTTGGTCCTGTAGGAGATATTAACAAAATAATTGAATCTTTTCATTACAAAATCAGCTCTGGTCCAGAATATTTATGTCTCTGCTGTGAGCAAATATGGTACAAAACATCTCTTAAGAAATTTAATGTTGATAATTATGAATCATGTAACCAAAATATGTTGTCTAAGTGCAATTTAATTGATGATAAGGTCACACGTGACAAACATTGGATTGCTTCACATGCGATTCACATCTCAGGTGTGGAAAAATCCCTCCTTGTTCAAACGCAAACAAAATGGAATTTCCTAATAAACCTGCCTGCCTGAATCTTACATCTCTTGAAGAAAGATTAATTTCCCCCAGAATTCCATTCATGCAAATACGTGAGTTACCAAGGGGTGGACAGTTGTCTATTCATGGTGGTGTTGTCAATGTACCAGCTGATGTAAGCTCCACTGTTAACACTTTACCTGGATATCTCAATGATTCACACAGTTCCAATAAAACTGAAGCGACGCCTTAGCTATAAACATCACTACCAATTTCAACACATTCGACCTCGCAGAGTGCTAGAAGCAATCAGATACCTTGTGCAAACAAGTGAATTATTTAAAAAAGAAGGGATTAAAGTGCAAGAGAGTTGGATTAACAATATAACATGTTCTGAAAATACTGATGAATGGCATGAATTTTTGAGAGATCCTAAAGCAAAGAAAGACTGTTCTTCTGATGAGTCTCAAGAAACTCTTAGTGAAACGCAAGTGATTTTGTCTAAAAACAGTCCTAGTGATGTATATGTTAATGGAGACTGCCTTGAAAGTGCCAATTGTACTGACTCTGTTGATGACGATGATGACAGGAAGGTTGAAGAACGTTTCTCAGGTTCATTGCACACTTTGCTGCAACCCCAAGAAATGATTAACGGTGTTGACAAAATAATAAGCTTTGCACCAGGAGAAGGGAGTAGACCTCTTGGAATATTCATGGACACAGAGTCTGAATATTTGTCATTCCCTACTATTTTATGTGGAAAACAAAGAGCTTCTTCCAAAGAGAGAGAAGTGCCTGTCTCCTATAGCACTATATGTAAATGGGAATTGAGAAGCAAAGACAGGAGAGTTGCAGAGTCTGTGCCAAATATATTTTACAAACTGAAAAAATTGCAAATAAGGCAAATTCAGGATACCGCAAGAATATCATTAAGAAAATGCAAGACAAAGGCAAAAATATACAGAGCTGGTGAACTTAAATCTCATGATTATCTCTCTAAACTTATAAATCTCGATGAGGGCTATAGAGTTTTAAGAAATTTAAGAGGTTCACCCCCATACTTTGAAAAGTCCAAAAAAGATTTGTTTGCAATGATACGTCAACTAGGTAATCCAACTTGGTTCTGCTCATTTTCTGCAGCCGAAACAAGGTGGTCTCACCTTTTGAGGATATTGGGAAGGGTTGTATATCAAAGAGATTATAGTGATCATGAGATTGCAAACATGTCTTGGCAAGAGAAGTCAGACCTTATTCAAAAAGATCCTGTTACTTGTGCCAGAAATTTTGAACACATGGTCCAGTTGTTCATAAAAGATGTCTTGAAAACCACTGCAATGCCTTTGGGGGAGATAGCAGATTATTTTTACAGGGTTGAATTTCAACAAAGAGGTTCTCCTCACATTCATGCTTTATTTTGGGTTAAAGGAGCACCAGCCTATGGAAAGGCACCTGATGATACTGTTGTTCATTTTGTGGACAAGTATATAACATGTAAAAACAGTCAATCTGATAAAATGAAAGATTTAGTCAATTTACAGTTGCATAGGCATGCTAAAACTTGCAAGAAACTAGGGCACAGTGTTTGCCGATTCAACTTTCCTTTGCCTCCAATGAAAGAAACTGTTATCCTTCAACCTCTTGATGAATTCATGCATGAAGAGAGTCAGCTTAAGATAATTAAAGACAATTATACCAAAGTCAAGGAACTACTTGATGATATGAAATATGGAGAAGGTATAACATTCCATCAATTTCTTGAAAAACTAGAATTATCAGAGTCTGATTACATTACAGCTATAAAGTATTCCTTGAAACGCGCAACATTATTACTTAAAAGATCACCATCAGAAATAAGGGTAAATAATTATAAAACTAACTTATTAAAAGCATGGCAAGCAAACATGGACGTACAACTTGTACTAGATCCCTACGCATGTGCTGTTTACATTTTGTCTTATATAACAAAAGGCCAAAGGGGTATTAGAAAATTGTTAGACAAAGCAAGCAAAGAAGCAAATTCGGGCAACAAAGATATTGTGAACAGAGTACGGCACATAGGAAATGCATTCTTGAATGCTGCTGAAATAAGTGCCCAAGAAGCAGTTTATTTAGTTTTACAAATGCCTTTGAGACGATCATCTAGAGAATTTCAGTTTATTAATACTTCCAACCCAGATGAAAGGACATTTCTGCTGAAAAGCCATGACAAAATTAAAGAACTACCTGACAAATCTACTGATGTCGAATCAGATGTTCTCAAACGCTATGGAAGAAGACCTAAACAGTTAAGTGATGTTTGTCTTGCAGATTTTATTGCTTGCTTCAACTGCATCGGAGATAAAGATAGTTCTTTTGATATTTCAAATCTTCAAGATGGATATCTTCCTGAAAATGATTTTCATGAAAATACTGATGATGATCCTCACAGCAGTGACGAACATTTAGAAGCATCAGTTGAATATCAAATGAGAGGTGGATTTAAAATTGTTAAGCGTCGAAAACCTAGAATTGTCAGATCTATAAGATTTCACAAAGACAGAGACCCTGAAAACTATTATCGTGAGCAACTCATGTTGTATTACCCTTGGAGAAATGAATGTAAAGATTTACTTGGAAGTTCCCTTTCATATCAAGAAAGGTACAAGCAAGTGGATTATATAGTAAATAAAAACAAAAAGAATTATGAGCACCACTCAAATGTCCTTGATGCAGCTGTTGATGATACAGCATCAAAATAATGAGGAAAATTCTCGACCTGTTGCTCCAAACACCCAACATATCAATGACCAAGATCTTGCTTGTAAGACAAAACCAAGTGAACTATTTGGCTGTTTTGACCCAGGTCGTAGTAAGGAATATAGTCAATGCGACATTTTTAATGATACTGGAATTTTGCCAAGGTCAAATGATGAAGAATAACTGCAACAGAATAGAATAAGTGATAGTGATTATACAGGAAACTTGTGCGCTCCTTAAATAAAAACAAAGAGAATTTTTTAACCATGTACTGCATTCTATCAACACCAAAGATGAACCTTTGAGATTATTTTTAAGTGGTGGAGCTGGTGTTGGGAAAAGTACAGTAACTAATGCATTATACCAAGCACTTGATAGATATCTCAACACAATCCCAGGAGAAAATCCTGATAACATTAAAGTCTTGAAAGCAGCACCTACAGGAAAGACAGCATTTAATATAAAGGGGAATACATTGCATTCTGCATTCAAAATACCAGTAAACAGAGGTTTTAGTTACTGCACATTGGACAGAGATCGACTGAATACCATTAGAAAACAATTAAGAAAGTTGCAAGTTATAGTTATTGATGAAATGTCAATGGTAGGAAGTGGTACGTTTAATTTTCTCAATCTGAGACTCCAACAAATAACGGATACCAACAGACCATTTGGTGGCTTAAGTATAATTGCTGTAGGAAATTTATATCAACTGCAACCAGTTTTTGACAAGTGGATTTTTGAAAGAAGTAATGATGTCTACAGTGCATTTGCTACCAACATATAGAAAGAATATTTTTCCATGTTTGAGCTAACAGAAATAATGCGCCAAAAGGATGATAAAGATTTTGCAGAACTGTTAAATCGTTTAAGAGAAGGAAAGCAAACCCAAGATGATATCACAGTACTTAAATTAAGACTTCTGAAATCAAAACCAGGTGAACCAAATTATCCAGCCCCCCTGACACATGTATTTTCAAGCAATGCATTAGTAAACGCCTACAATGAAACTGTGTTCAATTTCTCCCAAAGTGCAAAAGCTCAGATAGATGCTATAGACATTGTTATTGGTGATATATCCGATGAATTAAAAGATGAAGTAAAGAAAAAATCCCCGATGATCCTTCAAAAACAATGGGCTTATACAAAAAACTTAATATTACAGTAGGATCAAAGTATGACTTGACTGTAAATGTTGACGTAAGTGATGGACTAACCAGTGGAGCAGAATGTGCAGTGCAAGATATTGACTATAGAGTCGCAGAATCTCAGAGACCAAGCATTATTTGGGTAACATTCTCAGATGCAAGTAAAGGCAATAAGCAACGCAAAGAATATTCGTTTCTATTAAGAGATAAAATGGAAAACATGACACCAATTTTCGAAATAACGAGACAATTTAAAATATCCAACAGAAATCAACTTCAGGTTCTAAGAAGACAATTTCCTTTAAGACCAGCTGCAGCAAAGACTATCCATCGTTGCCAGGGTGCTACACTTAATGAATTAGTTGTTGACCTCCCTTCAACAAGTAGGGATCACATGCATTATGTTGCCCTTAGTAGAGCTCGTAATATTTCAGGATTACATATACTTAACTTGAATGAAAAGAAAGTCTCTGTCTCCCTTAAAGTCAGTGAAGAAATGCACAGACTAAGATCACAACCATTAGAACCTTGTATTCCATCATTATATAAGCAAACCTTGAAAAATACCTTTAAAATTTTTTTCACAATGTAAGGTCTCTCCATTTGCATCATGAGGATGTTGCATCTGACTTTAATGTTCAGGAAGCCGATCTAAATATTTTCGTTGAGACCTCTCTTTGTTCCTTAGACTCATCTTTCCATTACCAAATTGATGGATTCAAGTTGTTCAGGAATGACTACTGCCCAAACAGCAATACTAGAACTTGTTATGGGACTGCTGTTTATGTAAAAGACACATTAACGTGTTTGACCACACCAACTAGGTTTAACATGAACGATATAGAAATAACTGTTACAGTACTAAAAGACCCAATTCCAAATTTACACATAATAGGGATATATCGTTCAAAAAATAAAGTTCCACTACAAGTCTTAATTAACACAGTAAATCTGTTGTTGGATGCAGTGCTACCAGAATCTTCCAGCACTACTCCATTGACTTCAATGTCAATCTTCTAGAGAAATCATCAAACAAGAAGAAATTGCAGAAATACTTCCAACAACAAAGACAGTTTACACAAATTATTTCTCAGTGCACAACAGATTACCATTCCCTCCTTGATCATATTTATACTAATGTACCAGCTCAGGTAGAACATTCAGGTACTTTAGAATCCTATTTTAGTGATCACAAGCCAATATTTATTTGTTTGTCCCATGGCAAATAAAACATCATGTGATTACTTTTCCTTTGTCTATTCAGTTGTAGCAATGGCTTCCTCAAGCCCTGCATCTTCACCCTCCAGTGACACAACAAGAACCTCTGATTAATTTCCATTTTCTTTGCCTTTGAAACATGCAGTTTCCACTCTTATAACCCTTTAGCTACCAAGTGTACAAAAGTACTAAACTGAAGAAAACTTTGAAAAAATATTTACACAATATTCAAAAACCAACAGCACAACATGAAAGTAATTCTCACTAGCTCTCCAACAACTGGTAATTTCGCATGGTTTTGTTCAAAGATGACGAAGTTAGAACCACCTGGTTCAATGAACATTTTACTTCAGTAGTCAAAAGGATAAAAAGAAGTTGAAATCCAGATAATAATTTAAAAAACAATATTCTTATTAATATTTACACACTCTCTGGTCATCTGTTGTTATAGGGCAGGGCATTGGACTGGCCACTGGCCTTTTGAGCCCAAAACGTATGAAATTTGGAGGATCACCACCTTGCTCACCCAGCAAGATGACAGGTAAGATTTGATTTTCTATGTGTTCAAGCATCTCCATGTATTTAACAAATAGATTCCATTTTGCAGTACTCTTATATTGCACGGATGACATCACAACATAGTAAGAACAAAGAAGTACAGGGTGTGTATGCTATGACCCACAGCCAAGTAGCGTGACCCATGTTCTTTCCACATTTTGATGTCCTCTGTGCATTATAAGAGTACACATGCACTGCCAAATGGAATCAATTTGTCTTATACAATGATTTTAAAATCAAAATATTTTGAGATGAAAACCTTTCTGAATGCAGGTCATGACGTCAATCGTGCATCCATACTCTGATCACAAACTCCCAGGGGCTAATCAAAATGCACTCTTTACACTGGTCATTGTATTAAGATGATTATCTGTTACTATAATCAACGGAGCTAAACAAGACTGGTCTAAAAGAGATTAAACAATGTTAATGTTATACGACAAGCCCTAACCATATATGATACTCTTTTTAATATGTATGTTTTATATTGCAGATTTGGTAGGGTATGTGCAAGTCTGTACTGAAATACAGAAGAGTACCCAGTCATCCAACACCTTCTTTGATGTCCATTTGCAAGTAGCACAAGAACAAAAAACGGTCTTCAGAGTAATGGTGAAGGCACACGAGTTTTCAAAACGCCAACTGTTTCTTGATGCCATGGTTGCACAAAAACCAATAATAGTAAACGAAATTTATTTTCCGCAAAGGAAAATAAATGAATTTATGCGTTGTGCGACGTGAACTAGTTTCCAGACCTACAGCAAGTTTTCGTACTCTTCCGCCCATCCGGGACCTCCAGATGGGGGTATATAACGGGAGGTTCTCACTTCATCATCCTCTTTTACTCCATCGAGAGAGAACTATTACGCGTTAAACATCGCAGTTTCATCCCTCCACCTCCCCTGACACCCCCATCGGCTGGGCCTCGTTTTTAGGCGGTTATTCCCTCACCTTTGCTGGGAACAGTTCCAGACCACAAGCTTTCATACTGAACAATTGTATGTTGTCAAAATAAAGCGGCCAAAATACGCCAATACTGTGTGTCCATTTGGGTATCTAGACACTGTCTCTATTCCCAGCAAACAGAGCTCAGCCCAGGAAGGCACGTTTCGGATCCAAAATAAGTCTTATCTCCATTTATAGACGTATTTGCGAACAAAGAGCATAAAAGGTCATTAGAAAACAAAAGAGCGTGCTTCTCTTTTCGAAGACGTTACTAAGAAACCAAGCCTTTTTCGGCTGCACGGCGGGGATTACGCTATGGATTTGATATATAGAAGATCTTTCGCACAATTGGAACAAAATGTTTTAAGACTGTCGGTAAAGTAGTAAATTATCTGATTTTAATGAAACATTTGTTGCACTAAAGACAGTGGATGACAGAAAGAAGGAAGCAGTGAACACGGAAAAGGTGGGTTAGTTGGCCAGTAAGTTGACCACAATTCAGTAAAGTGACCAACAGTATATTCGCCTGTGGCAAAATTTCATTTTCCTTTGGACCTATTTGAGCTTTTCTTTTGAATTACATGAGATTCGTGAGATGACCGAGTGTGGGTTTATAACAAGACTAATATCTAAACGAAAAGGGTTGGTTTAACGTATGTAGATCAATAGGAAATCAGCTGATAGGTTTAGTTTCTGCATATTATGAACGAGATTTTAATCCAACATGTACTTTGTTATTTCGAACAAAAGGAGACGTTTCTGACTTTAAAATGTAACCGCAGCTTATTTTTCAAAAACCAGTAAAACACCTGCGGCAAAGGCAGACGCAGTCTGCAATGTTTTAGATTTGTTTCTACTGAATGAAGTGTTTTTGTTGAATAATTAATACATTGAAATGTATTCAACTACCACATAAAGAATAAAGAAAAAAATCATAGAGCTTTGTATTTAAAAACAACATGCTTAACATGTTGAAAAGGTCAAACAAAGCTACTAAGTCTTAAGTATCCAAAGATCACCGTTAACAAACACTTTCAATATTAACATTGGTCACAATCGCATATTTAATAAATGGGGGATACTAACATTGGCCGCGTGGAGATACGATTTTTACCTAATTGTTTATCTTCGAGTGTTGAAATATCTCTCTTACAAGTGGGCGAATTTGTATATTATTTAACAACTGAGTGTGGTAAAAGAAAAAGAGTAAACTAAACAGTGATATGTTGTTTAATCACTTTTATTCCGAGCGTATTAAAATCCTGGTATTTTGTGACGTGGTGAATAACAAAATGTATCGTCATATGACCACTATGAGTATCTGGCTGCTCGAATGTTTCTTACAAAAATTTACGGAACCCCCACAAAAATACGCTTATTACGAGTTGTCAGTGGGCCGTAAAGAGCCGTGCGGTCATATGATAGAATACTTACTGACTGAGAGAGGTCGAGCTGGACTGGAAACCATTTAGCTCTCGGTTGTGGAGTAAAGACTGAGCGCACGTCACGACCTCCAGCGAAATATGTTCCCGTCCGCTCCTCCTATTTAGTCAATAAGTACATTATATTAAAACCAACGGAAGCCGACGGCGTACCATTTACTCCCTTCTCTTTGTCAGTGCTCCGTTATAAAGGTATTTAAAACTCGAGCGACACGGAACAGAGAGAAGTCGAAACAAATCGCGGACCTCTCGCTCCGAAGGCCGCGCACAAACCGACTGAACTACGCCCGCTCCTGCGTCAGTGTTGCATCTCTAACGTAAACTTCAAAGTATCTTAAGACAGTAGTGTCTGTTAAATGTAGAATTATACTTAAGACCGAACAAGCTTTGTTAAAATCCCATGGATATATATTTAGGAGGGTTTATTTACCCCTACATCTTTGATTGGGTTGTTATCTCTGTGGGGATGGAAGAGATTGATTTCGGAAGTCTAAAGGTGTTCCAGTTAATCTGTAAAACAAAGCTGTCTCCTTCCGTTTGCAAGGTTGACCACAAAACAGGTTTCATGTAAGCGAATAGTTCCTTGTCATTTAGAATAGAGGACTGGTTTTCTGCTCTTGCAAAAATTCGCCCAAACAGGAAAGCTCTTATTCTTGATCTTAATGTAAAAGATAAAGTTTTTTATTTCTAATTTAGTTCTATTTCCAGACATTTATGAGGGCCCTCGATGCCATGCTCTTGTCCCATTCCCCTTTACACCATCTCGTTTCTCTCTTCTCCAGCAGCCTCGCTTCGCCGATCTCGAGTCTCCAAGACGAACAATTCCCTGTTGCCATTATAATCTGTACATAGTGCCCGTTACTAAGGTGGATGTGAAATGTCGACTCGCACAGGCAGGCGCGTATACTGGTTATGCGCACGCACGCTGCTGTTGGCGGCGGTATTTGTTGTTACTGTTGTCTGGGAATATTCCTGGATTCTGTTCACTCACTCACCTCTCGGTACGGCAAGGGAAAGTGCCATCCGGGGATTTAGAACCCAGTGGTGCAGGTTGCAGCGGTGGCGCGTGGACTGGAAAGGAATGATGAGACCGTGTAAGGATAGGATGCCCTGGGACCTAAGACAAGCGAACTCCGTTCTCAGAACGAACGCAGAGCGAAGTTTTGTAAGCAAATGGGAACTGCAACCTGCAGGTAGAAACAATCGCTCTAATAATTTTGAGAGGCATCACTGTCAAGCTCAAAATCAATTTGTTTCTATGAAATGGTACAAGTCGACAAACGTTTATGAATTATACTTCAACTAAGGATATGTAGGTGTTCATTCACAAGAAACAGATATGATTCCATGGCCGAGACTCCTTGTTCTTAATTTTTTGGGAAACTGAAACAAAATATGCAACCAAACCCAAACCGAAAACTGTCTTAGGGTGCTTTCGATTTATCATATTTTGGAAAAGGAAAGCATTCGCGAAAATTTCCAAATACCCTCTTGAAATATTAAACAATAGAACGATCGCCCGAATTGGGAATTTGAAGGATTAGCTTACGACTTACAGCTTGTTTGTATGTTTTGAAAGAAGCATACTGCTCTATTGAAGGGATCGAAGTTTTCGTTCCACATATTCCTACTACTTTAACAGTATATGTTTTGATAGGCGTAAATCTTGTGAATGTCATATTTCAAAAGAGGCACACTGCTCTATTGAAGGGATCAAAGTTTTGTTCCACAT
>JAOEHT020101404.1:0-21120 GCA_025448195.2 Parazoanthus atlanticus | reverse complement strand
GTGAAGGACGACGAGGAAGGGGACACAAGACTTTGTTGTCTGTGGGACGAAGTCTCCCAGGAAAAGCTCGTTTCTGGAGGGTATAGCTTGGCGTTTTGCCACCCCGAAGCTTTTTTATCCTGCAGTGAAGGGTTAAAAATCCTTCAAAGTACGGTATATCGCAAAGCGGTTAAGGCAATTGTTGTTGACGAAGCGTATTGTATCCTCGAGTGGTACAAATGATTGTACTACTTTGGCTGCATCTCTCCGTTATTCACATAGCCACAATATATCTGGCTGTATAAAATAACACCTCTCCTGCCTCAGTCGGGTGAAAACCAGCATGTACCAGTTTGGTCAACAAAGCTTGGAGGTTGTTGAGATCAAAGTATGTTTTACCGCAGACCAGTATGTCATCAATTCTGATGACAACATGTGGTATGCCATGTAGGAGATTTTCCTTAGTTCTTTAAAAGATCCTGGGAGCCGGACAATTTTCGAAGAGGAAATTATTGTGGTGGAATAATCCCTCGCTGGTGTTAATTGTCGTCTACTTCGTTGCCAAAAAACACACTCCTCCTTGGAACAGCATATTAGTTTAACTACGCATTACACATAGATACTTTATAAATCAAAACGAACTAATCTTTGTTAAACTTAATATTTTGTTTACCAGAAAAACAACTTTAAAAATATGACCTTTCATGTATATAATGTGACTGTATTTTATACTTTTGAAGAATCAAAAACTAAACCCTGATTCAAAATCAATGAAAAACTAAAATAAAGCAATAGTTGTTAAATAATGGAGAAATAAAGTAACTGATTGATTTCTGTAGCAAAGCATGTGTAGTAAATTTCAAAAAAAATTTTGAACTTATAAATTGTAACAATAAAGATCCTTTATCAATTCAGTTTACTTAGCAAACTAAAACAAAACGTATGTAGTTATAGCTTTGCCTCTTGATACTACCTTTCCAGCATTGACTGTTGCCTGCCTAAGACCATAATCCCTTGTTAATTTCTTCACACTCCAGGAGCTCACTGACAAACTGCAAACACAATTAAGAAAAAAAGTTAGATTTGCTTGTAATTACTAAATGCACCTTTAAGTTGTGAAGAAATTATTGTTTCGTTATGTGTTTTGAGCTTCTCGATTTATTTTAAGGTGCATATATATATTATATACAACTTAAAGAATAAATGTATTTTGACATTATTAAAGAGAATATGCAGTTTTTTCCACAACACTGCCTTATCTGTGAAAGTTATTTATTGAAACTGACCAACATTGCTGTCTTAGTAATTTGATTTAGTTTATTTAAATCAGTAATAAACTAGATAAGTTATGTACATAGTTTCTGTCTGATTCTGCTCCCTCAAAAATCACGTCCCATAGACTATTAAGTTCGCCATTGGAAAAGAGTGCAGCTATTTCGTGTCAGATGCCTCAAGCCTCAGAAAATTTAATTTGCTGATCCTTACTGACTCCAGATACATAGTAAATTGGAAGCATCCCCAGTGACATGCAGTAGCCCCTGCGATCAACAATGCCTATCTTCAGTCATTGCCAAAGTAGGAGGCAAACTCACTGAGGAGTTAGTGTGTGCAGCTACAACAGTTTGGCGAGCAACACTGTTCCACTGTTCGTTGAGAACATGCTCATTCTTACGTAGTGCCTTTCTGCCTCAAGCTCCTTCCTTGTCACCCACGCATCAACATGCCTCATCTTTGCGTAGCCTGTAGTTTGCATCTCTTGGACACTGTTGTTAACCGCCTCTGGCCGTATCAACCACCGAATTGCCACAAACATACTGTATCTGTTGATCAAGTCTTTGAATCGTTCCTTTGCCTCTGTGCTAGTACAACATTTGGAGGCATACCGTTTTCTATCTTGATAAAAATGAAAGTCACAAGACTTTGTCCTTTGTTTAACTTCTGAGCTATAGTGAAGCTCTAGGCCCTTCTGGATCGCCCCACCCTCGTCGCTGACAAAGCCTATTGGATCGAAGGAATTTCCTGTCACTGATTTGCATATGTTGTCCATGCAGGACAACATTAGCCTTATGTTTTCCGAGTTTTCTCCATTACATTGCATAGAGCAAAGTTTGATTGTCCTCCGTAAAAGAGGGTGGTACACAGATATAGTTAATTCTGTGAACCCTGCACAGCTGCTTTGTGTGCCATTTATAAATGCGTACTCTTTCGACTGGTCTCCGTGTCTGTTCATATCACCAGCTATTTCAAAGTAAGGAAAAGACCATCTTCTACTTTAGAAATTAAGTGTTTGTCCATACCTTTGCCCTCCATTTTGGTTTTCATTGTTCTGACGGCATCAAAACTGTGTCCATGTGGACGTTTCTCACGCATTGCTTCTTTTTTGGCATCACGAAGAACTTGTGGATTTGTATACAGTTCTGCAACTTCCTCAATATCTGCTGTTTCCATTTTCAATGGTATCCACTACTGCTTGTATACATTGCTCAACCGGCTTGATCTTTGGGTTTTCCTTAAACTTTTTCAGGATTTCTTTGTCTGGTTTTGATGTTTTCTTCTTGGGAATGCATCTGTGGGTGCCAAAGTGGAAGACTTTTACTGTTTCTTGTCAACTTCAATTATTTTCCTCGCAAAGCACTCAATTTGCTCCAACTTGGCTTCACAGTGAGAGCACTGGCTTCCATTGATGACATCTGCAGTGTTCTCCTTCTTGTGTTCTTGGTAGAATGGGAAAGATTTATTAGGGCATTTTTGCATTCCTTTGCAGTCTGTGATGTATCGATTGAGATCACAGTTGTCACTTCGACGCGAGGTTCGTCTTCTTTGCCAGACTCTTCCATCAGTTGCAGTTACCTTCATGGGATTCTCTTTGATGAAAGGAAGTTTAAACACGTGTGTGCCATCTATGTCCGCAGGCAGGGAAGAAGCAATTTCTTTGGTCACATTTTTAACCAATTGATTTGTATTATGTAAATGAGACTATATATGTTCAAATTGGGTGAAATCAGCTATTAACAAACTTTGTTCTTTGTCTTTTCTTTCCGTGTTTTTATGCAGTTTTGCATTTCAGTTCAGTTTCGCTACTGAAGAAGGGCAAAGTTTGCTCGAAACGTTTAGCAATACCAAACTTTTAAATCAGTGTCAAACACGAGTATTAAAATCTTAGCATGCCTGATTGCAATTTCTACATTTATTGCGTTTGGAATAGCCCATTTCCGAATTACGTTCATGTGTCTGCAAACAATACAGGACTTCAAGTCGAGGCTAAGTGCTCACAAATGCAGCAAATGTATCAGAAATGAGTACTTAGCCTCGACTTGAAGTAATTGTTTGCAGGCACCGGAGCGTAATTCGGAAATGGGCTATTTGGCTCATATGGCATAAAAGGCACCTACTTAGTTTAGTCACCAAAAAATGAGTATAATAATCTCTGTATGGGCCTTTGAAAACTGCAACTTATGTTTGCCGTTACTGTCTCATGTTCTTCCTCATCACTCTCCTCAATTGCAGAATATCTGTTGCTCAGAAGAACAGGTTCTGTTGCTGAGTCGTCTCATGTGCTGGCAGAGAAGAAGTGCATCCCACTCTTTTCCATTCTAAAGACTTGCTGAAAGCACAAGTTATAACATAATATATTAGAAATATAATTTTTAAGAGAAATAATCTCTGGTAAATTGTACAGTCAATTCACACATATTAATTATTTTGCCATGGCATATTTTATGGGGTTCTTATTCTCAATTCATTTCAATGAAATGTACAAGTACCTTCCTTTGCACATGTTGCAAACATACAAATAACCAGAATTAAGAAATGTGCAGTTCAAACAGTGCCATTCAGATGTTTTCTCTGCCAAGGCCCTACAAATTTAAAAGGAATCGTACATGTAGTTTACATCGACTGAAGATTTAGGAGTATGATGTTATGTGAGGGAGAAAGTACTCCCCCCCCCCTCCCCCTCAAAAATGACCTTTTGAGCCTGTCTTTTTTGTTGTTTACACCATGTTATCTTAATAGCTAGATAACAGATCTTTAGCTTGTGAAGGTCATGTATAAAATTTACTATTTTGTACCTTCTCTCATATTGATGAGTTTTCTCTGCTTTCCCAATGTTAGTTTCTGCAGCTATAGTTTCCTGATGTAAAGACAGAAAATATAATTTTTACTTTAAGGATAGAGAAAAATGGAAATACTAACAATTAATGAAAATGTGATTACCTGCTCAGTTTCTGTAACATCACAATGCATGAAAACTTTTGGTGTATCCTCTGGCAGAATGGGGGTACCCCTAAAAAGATTACAAGTGCAGCACATGAGGACAAATATTATTTTATTGGGATCAAAGTAATGCAGAAAAAATATTGGGGTTAATATGTTTATTTGATAGATACATGTACTTTGCCGTTAAATACCTTAATCAACTTACAGTGTAGGTGGGAACAAGGAAGCCCAGGAAGCCCTGAAGGAATGGTTAAAAATACCTCAGATTGTGTTATCAATCAGAGTTACCCACAAATACCCTCAGTCTTGCTAAGGAGCTTATTTGTCAATCATATGGTTGCAATGTGGCAGTAAATTAGAGGTGAACATTTGAATTAAAAAATAAAGATAATTGAATATTTGAGTGCTTTTGTGGTAGGGATATATCTGATGGACCTGGGAAGTACATATACAGTACATGCGTGTATGTATGGATGGATTGAACGTTGCCTCTTGTGGCCACCGATCTGACAAAGGCCAAATTCACAGTTGTTAGAGAACGTGCACTTAGAGCAATCCCAAAGCTGAGAGGTTGAGGTTGCCCTGGAGGATCTATAAGTAAAAGAGAAATGAGTTACGTGTAATGTCTTAATATTGGAAATTATACCAGTAACCACAGCTTATCCCAGAAAAAGCTACATGCATAATTATATGAAGCTAGAGCACTAGTTGCAGATTGTAGAGATGTCCATAAAGATCTGACACATGCAAATCAGAAGCCCCACCATTGTTGCTTTGGTAAATATTTTACATTTATTGAAACGGAACCTGAAAAATATACCAGTAGTTTATCTCTTATATGAGACAAAATATAGATGTATGTCAAGTATATTTTTATTGAGGATTATTTATAATACTGACACGTTTTGCTTTATTATTGGCAAATTATTATTATTATTATTATTATTATTATTATTATTATTATCATCATTATTTATTATATTCAGTGATTGTAACAACAAATTAATGTACTCCTCTACCTGTTGTCAAGTTTTCTTCTATTAACTTTCTTTGGAGTGGTGAGATCAACAACTTCAGGTTGACATGAAAAAGAACCCTTGCCGTTTGTATGTAACCTATTGATGAAAAGCCCCAACGTTAACTGGGCCAACAATCAATGTATATCACTAGATGTTCCATGCACACTAGACACACTTTTGTTTGGTTCTTTCGCTACAAAAGTGTAAACAACTGTGCCTCTAAGAGGATAAAATTTGCACATCCTTGGCATAGACCATAATATGTATGAATTAAACGTGCTGTCAAACTTTATAATTTTTATTCAGAAATTTTTTGTTCTGAAAAAAATATATATTAGCGAACATCTAATGTTTGATGATTGTAATCTTATTTGGAGTATGAGCACTTCATAAATGACACTCGCATCAACAGAACAATATCACAGTGCTTGCACATTATTAAACTACATATTGTACTTGTAGTTTCAATTATTTTCATTGCAATTACCTTTTCTTTGAGTGGGTATTCTTAGATGGGCTATCAGCCGTCAAATCAACATAAACAGTCTAAAACAAAGTCAAGTGACAGTTTACCAATTAATTACTGCAGCAGATAGGAGTAATTCAGAGCGATTATAACAGGGCTGGTATGGGAATTGAAGGGGTAAGAAAAAGTCTATGTACAATATCCAACCCTCCCATTTTGAGACTCCAGGCATGTGGTGATATTCCCTGATACATGTATTTTCACGATTTTGGTCGGAGACTTTGGGCTCCAAAGGTTGGTCCCTCTCAATGTAAGTGAAAATAGACCAATTTCGATATTTAAGATTCAACTTGAGAACGAGGCTTGGGGAAATAAAACAATGGACTTGACACCAAGGCCAAGTTATGAATATTAAAATTATTTTGTTTTATTCCCTAAGCCTCACAATGAAGCTGAATTTTAAAATATCAAAATTGGTCTATTTTTGAGATATATTAAATGATGGAATCTACCTTGAAAATATATGGGGTAGATTTAGGGGAGGGTGCCCCCCACCCCCTTTTGGTGAAATACATGTATTTGCTAAAGATTTATAAGAAAATGACGAAATAAGCATTCAAAACCTCATTTTGGGCCCCCTCTTTCTAGAATTTAGCTTCTGGGCCCCCTCTTTCAAGAATTTCTGGATCCACCCCTGAAAAAGACTTTTGAACTCTTACCAAAATCAGTCAATGTAAAAAAACCTTAAGCAAAGCAATTATTAGCAGCACAAAAAACAGCATGTTTTGTTACGAATGGCAACATTTGTCACCTTACATACATCATTCGTGATTGTTGTCTCACCTTTAACATACCAGATAGCTATGATGAAACTGGTTGACCCCCTGGATCAGTCATCCCCCGCCCCCCACTCCATCAGCTTATAGGCAACCTGGATCATTCCGCTATTGCCAACTTATACGGCACTGTATCCGCTGGGAATGGTGACCCCCCCGAATCAAGCAACCTCAGTCCTTTCATAGCAATGATTGTTGCCCCCCCGGAAGTGTCAATCTTAGCATAAAAGTAAGAAATGTTGAAGTCTGGTCCCTAGATCAGTCACCCTAGTAGACTAACTTCAGACACCATGTTTCTACCGTATTTAATTGAACCGGATGAACTCGACAACAAATCTTGTTCTGAAATGAATATTTTTAAAAAAGATTTCATTGATTTTTTACCACAAAAAAGAAACCTCTTGTCAAACTGAGCCAATTTTTAAATTTTTGCAAGACTAAAGTTAGTTTTGGGCGAGGAATTAAAGAAAAGTTGATTGCATTCAATTAAATTTGGCTGAGTTAAATACAGCTAAAATATGGTGTTTGAACTTGGCCTTACCTTCTGTGTGGAACAACAATCCTTAAGTCCTTTCTGCTTAACAGCATTGGCATAACTCTGAAGTCAATAAGGAAAAATTTTTATTGCATAAATTAACTAGACAAAACAAACTGAACTCCATTTTAGTAGAAACAGCTTTACTGGAAAAATTATTGTCTACAAATATTTACCAATTAATGTTTTAAACTAGATACCTCGGTTGACGAGATATTTTAAGTTTTTTTAATTTGTGCTGCACAAAACGCTCAAACCACACTTCTGTCTGCATGCCTATAGCTATGCTATGGCCAACAACTGGCATGATTCTGCAATCTGTTTTAATCTTCTTCAGTTTTGTTCATCTGTGCCTTGTTTTGTATTTGAAGTGTTATTTGAGTCTTCCTTCAATGTTTTTTAGGCTAATTTAGCTGTTTATTTTAGTAATGCGTCGTTCAATTTGGTTATAAGTTCCCTAGGTCAGAACTGGGCTAAATTTCGTGACGCAGCTCGTTTCAGTACACTACACATCGTTCCTCGGTCCTTTTTTAGCGAAGAGAAGTTTGGTAACTACGAGACGGGACCAACAAAATAAAGAAACATTAAAAAGCAAATCAAAGCGATTCCTTACCCGCTTATTTATTTCACTTTGGCTGCTCCGTTCATTGAGAGATGGGGAATTTTCAATAGGAATAGCAGCCGTCGGAAGTGGCGGAAAATCCTGATCTAAATGATCCTGTGTTTAAATTTGGTAATCGAATTTTTAACTGCTGTCGAAAAGAAATGAAACTTTTATAGAGCGATTGAAATCTGAAGAGTTTTTTACTTACCTCTGACTCTTCAGATTCAGAAAACACGTGCAGCATTCGTGGCATGGCAGCCATCGCTTCAGCATTCTTTCTAAACGAAGCCATATTTCTTATTTCCTTCTATTCCAGATATTAGACTTGCAGAGACTTGTAGAATCGAAGAAACCGACAATGCGATACGAAGACACGTTCGATCGCAAAGTAATCCGTAAATATGTTGTGAAAACACGTCCTATCGCAAAGTACTTGCAGAGTTCTGAGTGCCACACGACATCCACGACATCCGCATGGAAATGGCGGGAAAGGTGACGCGCGCGCGCCCGCCGTGGAAATGGCGGGAAAAGGTGAGGATGACTTTGACTTGAGTGCTCTGAAACACCTTATTTTTTTACTTCCTCTTAAGATCTTCATGACATTTGATAAAACGAATTAGTTTGTTTTATAGCTTTATGTACTTCCGATATTGTTGTTTTAAAAATAATTTTTACAAAAATCTCGGCCATAGCAACTCGCAACTTGCAACTCGCAAAATTCAACTCGCACTCTCCCCACTCCCCTTTAGGACATCTTGGCAATGACTGGGCTAACTCAGTAACAGATTGAGGTAAATTAATATACTGTGTCCAGAGTAAACAGGTTGGCCTGCTGGTTTTACATAGACTTTCATTATAGGAAGAGCACGGGTGATTAGCATTTCTTCTACTTGTGTTAAATCTTGCAATTATTCAGGCAAAAGGAATGGTATCATAAAATTAGCAGCAGAAACATCTTTGGATCTCCTTTGTTAGATTTACATTTTTGGCAGGGGATAAGATGACTTTGAATTTTTTGGTCATGCCTGGCAACATATTTTTCAACAATTCTTAGTAAATTGTATTGATTTATGAAAATCTAATAAATTCTTTTGGGGATCTGCGCTCAGTGTAGGTATGTGGATCAAGTTGTCTACATTTCTTGATTCAGTATTTAGTTTTGAGTTTGTCTTCTTTTGTGGAGAATTGTGTTTTGAATTTGTTTCGTATCGTGTCCATTTTGTGTTGACCTAGCATTGTTTTGTGTACAATTTACTTTAGTCTTGGATTGTGTTGTCTTTTGATACTTTTCCCCATTTGTTTCCATACACATGTTGGTCAGCTAAGTCTGGCTTACTTTTCATGTTATCATTCTATCATTTGTGTTTATAAGGTTTTTGTTTTCTTTTCTTGTAAGGTAAGCATGTTTACGATTGACCCTTAGACACTTTTGTTGATTTTTTAATTTTTTTGGCATCACTATTTATTTTCTCTTTTGTGAATAAAATATGTCAGAAATATCTGCTTTACTTGAAAAAAACAACAACATCATAGTGAACACCATTTGTGTTTTTCAAATACAAAGCTGATTGACTTTCAGGAACAGATTCACCTAGCATTGATTTTCAGAATTTCTGCCATTTGTATGATGAACCTACTTTTGTGTACACATAAACATCTGTCTGCAGTAATGAAGAAGCTGACAGGATTTCTATGTCGGTACTCCGGACACTGAAATGTTTTATTCCAGTACTAGTTAAGTAGTCTTTCAAACTACAATTGATTAGCCGAGACCGCAAATGCGTCTCAATACTTTTCATATGCTCAACTATCTTTATTCTGATGAAACTGCGATGTACTTGTCGGCCAGTAATCAAATACGGAAATGAACGGAATAAGCAATTACCATCCCCTACTATTTGAAACAGTTTCAAAGGTTTGCCAAATTGCTGTGGACACTTTTGTTGAAGTTTGTGTGTTATAACTAATGGCAGGTTCAGTAATGAGCACATCGAGGATTGCTCGTCAGTGTTACATGGTTTAAAATAGAAAGACGAGGGTTTTCATTTTCAAGCTTTATATCTAACATTGTGCACTCACCAGAGGGAGAATTTTGGGCTTTAAAGACTTATTTTGCTCTTGAGGAACATTGTAAAGAACTGTTATAATTTTCTTAGCTGATTGTGATCCTTTCTCCTCTTTTGAAACTTCTTTTTCAATAATTTTGTAACAATTTCACTGACATCATCAAGCAAGTTTGGTACAGGTTTTTTTTCTACATCATTTGCAAAACGTATCAGGTCAGGATTGTAAAACCGATAAAGAAATGTGTAAAATGCTAACCACAAATGGTCCATTACTTTTTCATAATAATTATTGATCACTTTTTTAAAAATTAGCAAATATATTCCTTCCAAATAAAATAAAATAGTAAACACCAAAATTTGCCTTTAAATCATTTTTTCTGCTGCCTTGAAAATATAAAAAGGATATCTGACCCTATGACAGACCGAAACTGTTCCAAACTATTCTCCATATTAAAGTCTATTTCTTCATATAGCTCTTAGTTTGTTACTGTGCAAGTGTATTAATTCTTTGTCTTGTTATCAATGCAAAATAATACAAGAAATTAGGTCTTTTGGGTATTAATGACAATCAATACACAGTATATCACTTATATTTTGAACGAGGCATGGGAAGCACACCAGTACGAGGTGTAATGTATACACCAATGAACACGTGAAGGGGGTATAAAATACACTAAAGAAGGATCTTATAGCATAGGCTTGACAATTAATCAAAACAAAACAATTAGAGATAAAATATACTAATGGACCTCTCTGGATACTTCCACAATTCCGTGTAGCATGCATATTTTCATCATCAGTAAATCAAGTTAAAACGCGCACACTTTGCATTCGATTTGCAAGATGAAGTGACCCTAACCTTGGTTTCATGGTTGCACCGCATAAATTTAGGCAAGTATCTGGAAGGTCCATAAATTTCTGCAAAATCTAGGGAGTCAAGTGGTATGGCCTGAGAAATGGGAGAAAATAAGGGCTAGTGCTTAGTTTTATAGTAAGATAGAATGACCAATTCTGAACAAACCTTTAGCAGTAAACGCAAAGTAATTACCAATTACTTACAGTTACTTAAGAATTACCAATTACTTAAGTCGGTATCATGTGAACTACAACAACAACAAGGCCGGTAAGGCCTGGGTCGAGTAACGTCACACAAAGTCTGTAACATCTTAACAAAGAAAAAAATATTAACTACTATTCAGTTCAGTTTCTTGGAATCAAACTCTGAGCTGCAATGGTAGGGGGAGGTAGTGACATGATTGAACTCCTAGTACCGTGCAAATCCCCTAAAATCATTGTCAAACTGTCCATCATTATCAGTTAACTACATCAGGGACACCATAGCGACTAAAGTGTACCTTGCTGTGCTCGATAACTGTTTCAGATGTCATATCTGACAGTTCATCTACTTCCCAGAAATCAGAATAAAAATCAACAGTGATCAGATGGGCCTCACCTTCAAGACTGAAAATGTCCATAGCCACTATTAGACCACATCGAGGCCCTTTCAACACATTAATCCCATGGGCTAGATGATATTCCTTCCCGTCTGTTAAAAGCTGCTGGTTCCACCACAGTCCCTTCTCTAACTCGTTTATTCAACCTATCAATAAATACTGGTATTTTCCCCAGCGATTGGAAAAATGCTAAGGCATTTCCCATTTATAAGGATAATAATTACAGATCTATTTCAGTTCTTTCCGTCGTCAGTAAACTCTTAGAAAGAATCATTTTTAATCAACTGTACAAGTATCTGACAGATAACAACCTATTAAGGGAATCACAATTTGGTTTCAGGCCCTTACACTCAACTCTGAGCCCTCTTCTGGACATAACTAATGAGTTGTATGTTAATATTGACACAGGTTTTTATACCGGAGTCATTTTCTTGACCTAAAAAAGGCTTTTGACATTATTGACCATCAAATCATGCTCAAAAAACTGGAAAACCTTGGCATTGATCAATCGGTCGTGCGGTGGTTTTCCTGGTACCTCTCAGACCGCAGACATTCTACATATGTTAATGGTAATCTTTCTGAGCCATCAAGGGTCGAATGTGGGGTTCCTCAAGGTTCAATATTGGGTCCACTGCTATTTCTAATATACATTAATGACATCACGGCCTGTGATTTGTATTCGAAACCGAGATTGTATGCCGATGATACAAGCCTTTCTATGGCTTCAAACGACCCGAACGATCTGGAACTGAAAATGAACCATGATATACAAGAAATCCAAGATTGGTTGATAGCCAACAAACTAACTCTTAATATTGTGAAAACAAAATATATGATTTATGGTAGCAACCATAAATTAACACATCTTCGAAAGGAGTTCAAAATTGAGATTAACGATCAAACTTTGCAAAGAGAGGTAATCTATAAATACTTAGGATTAGAAATTGATGAAACCCTTTCTTGGGAACACCACGTCAAGACCATTTCTAAGAAAATTTCGCCTGGTATAGGAGTTTTGAAACGAGTCCGAGACTTGGCGCCTTTTCAGGTCCTACTATCTATGTATACCGCCTTAGTATTACCTTATTTCGATTATTGCAGCGATGTGTGGACAAACCTCAACAAAGGACTTGCCCTAAAACTCCAAAAACTTCACAATCAAGCAGCTAGAGTTATCACCTTCTCTAACTACGACCGTAGGTCAACTGACTTACTTCAAGAATTAAAGTGGGCTGACCTTGAGAGTAGGAGAAATTCCAGTCTAGCTTTTACAATGTTTAAAATAATGAATGGGTCCCTATCACCATACTTACGGTCAATGTTTACTAATACCTCGAGCGTTCACTCTTACGGCCTGAGAAAATCGTCGGTAAATTTGTTCATGCCAAGACCTCTATCAGAGGCAGGGAAAAAGAGTTTCCATTACAGACGGGCAGTTCTCTGGAATGAACCTCCCATTGAGACCAAATTAGAAACTAGACCGAAGACTTTTAAAAATGATGTCAAACGTGTGCTGTCATAGTTGTAGTAATGTTAATTAATTGGTACTTTTATACAGAATTTTTACCTTTATGCACGGCTCTATGGAAGAGCACGGATGTTTTTTGTGAATAGATACGGTGTCTAATAAAGTGTTTGATGATGATAACTTGGCTTCAAGGGTGCTTTGGGAATTTCATGTGTCATTAACGTTTCTTTGCACTGCAGCTGTTGATACTCGTTGCACGCGCTACACTGTCCTATCACGTTCTTTGTTTCATTGCTCATATTGGGCCAGTAAAGGACATCTCTGGCCTTACGCAGACATGTTCGTGCTCCAAGGTGGCTCGAGTGATTGCGAACTAGCATTTCTAGGCGCATTGACTTGGGAATAATACCTATGGGGCCCTTGACTGATAGGGCTCCATTCTGAACTGTACGTTCATCACGATAGGCCTAGTACTCTCTGGTGATCAATGGCACTTCCTCCTTGGTCTCTAGCCAACCAGTAAGAATGGTAGTTTTCAGCACTTGCAGTGCTGTGTCCTCCACTGTCTGCTTAGGTCGAAGGTAGTCATCCGTAACCTTCAGAAATTTAGTGTGGTTAATGTTCTCAAGGAACTGCTCAAATGACTTCTGTTGACCAAACTGGAAAATATGTTCGACAGGTTTCACACTACTTGTATCTGCCTGTACAAGAGCTGCTCTGGGGAGAGTATCTGCAATATACATCTCAGTCCCTTTCCGGTAGGTCACTACAACGGTCGAGCACCATTTATTGCACACATATAGTATCACTTGACTTGATTTGGGGTACTAGAAATACTTGAGCACTTGATTACTTGAGTACTTGAAGAAACTATTTTCCCCAGTGGGGACTTGCCGACAGTTCGAGATTCCGAGTCCAATTGAACTAGTTCTTTTATAATGTCCGAAATGGACCAACCAACTCTTGTTCCAAGCTCGGACAAAATTACTTGTCCCAAACGGACAACAAGCTATATCCAAAACTAAGAAATTAGAATAACAAAGGAAGGTAGTACAGAGTGAAATGGTAGCTACACCAGCCCCAAATAGAAATAATGTACAAGAATATTTTCATTCAACAAAATGTTCTTAGCTACCGTGTTAACAAATTAAATAACTAATTTCATAAAAAGGCAACATTTGCTTAAGTTCGGGGTTTATGCCACCAGAATTCCATGTTCATCGGTAATGTCACGATATACAGCACTTGCTCCATTCCATTAATGCGTCAGGCTTCCACTGTGGATATATTTCCTTAACTTGATTTGGTACTTGACTTGTCGAATCCCTCCATCTCAAGGTAACACAGCTTAGTTATTGGTCGAATAAGGATAGTCGTCGATGATTCAATAATACAGTGACACTGGCGTTTCGAGCGCGTGACAACCGTAGAGTTTGTCTTCACCATTGCTGTGCGCACTAAACCATCTTTGTTTGTGATAACGTCCACTACTCGCGCTAACGGCCACTGTCCTCTTGGGATATTATTATTTTGATTATTATATTGATTATTCATGAGTAGGACCAAGTTGCCGACTTTCAAGTTTCTCTTAAGTTCATTCGATTTCTACCTTTCTTGAAGTAATGGGAGATATTCTTTCGTCCATCGCCTCCAGAATAAATTGGCCATATACTGCGCATGTCTTCATTCTCGTGTGCAGTACACGTCTTCCTGCTGAAAAAGTCCTGGCGGTAAAATGTAGCAAGTGATTTGGAGTTAAGGGGAACTCATCTTCCGGTCATCGCTAATTGAGGTCAGCGGTCTGCTGTTAATAATGTGGATCGCTTTTGCTTACTACGGTGCTGAGAACTTCGTTTGCTACAGTTTGCTCCTTCAATATTGCCTTTAAGACTTTGCGCACTGTTTGTACCATTCTTTCCCAAGATCCTCTCATACGGCTAGCTCCAGGTGGATTAAAAATTTTTGAGCGGAGAATTTATTTATCATTTCTCCATTCCACTCGGAAATGGCGGCTCTCAACCCTTTGTTTGCTCCTGTGAGGCAAGTGAAAAAGACAACCATAACGTTGCACGCGCCTCCATCCCTGTTTAACTTCAAGTGGACCAAAATAATCAATTCCAACAAATGAGAAACGCGGTCTGTTGGAAGTACTCCGATCTTCTGGTAAATGTGCCATAAACTGTTCTCCTGCTGGAGCTCTTTGTCTCCGACAATCTAAGCATTTCCTAACAATGCGCCGGACAGCTGACTTGCCATTCACGATCCAGAAATCTCTGCGTAGTGACGCGAGTACTGATTCTTGCCCCTTGCGGCCACGTTCTGCATGGTATTGTCCAATGATTAGATCAGTGATATGGTGCTTCTTTTGAAGTTTCGTCAACAGATGCATTTCTCAGACGACCTCCAACCACCAACAGTCCATCTTTAACTTGAAGATTGAAGGCGCTATCTTCCTCATTGGCTTTCTTGATTTCATTTTGCTTTGACAATCGTCTGCTCGTTCAAGGTACTTGAACGCTTGAGGAAACACTGTACACTTGAGGAAACGCTGATTTCTGTACATGCCGTAAAATCAATCCAGTCGTCTAACACATTCCTTTTTACTACTGCAGCATAAACTTCACTTTCTTTTCTGTTATTTCTTGAAAAAAGTAAGTACCGGATAGTTGTCATGGTGGATAATTTCAACCCCTCAGGAGGAGGTAGCAAGTTAGAAAAGTATTGTCTCGCATTCGAATGGCTTGTAATTTCATAAAATGACGCCTTAACATAGACTTTAATATAATTGTTATAACACCATAAGACAAAGGTACCTCGTATCCACTCGGGAACCCTTAAGTAATTCAACTTTTGAAAATAGACTTAGGAAAACTATTTTTCCTAGAGATTATATTTCTTAAACTACTGTGAGCTTGAGTGACCTCATACCATATGTTTGATGAAAACAATATTAAATTTGTTGCAATCAGAGTCTGTAGAAGCTTGAAAACTCACCGAGAAAAGTAGTACGTAGACCAACACGTTCAGCCACCAAACGATGACTAAGGAGTTGTCTTCTTGGTGTCGGAACTGCCTATTTGAGTGTTCGTCCTCTTCAAGGTAGCTTTGACTCGCCACAGTCAAGACGACGTGATTCAAATACAGGGAAAGTAAAATAATATTTAACCAGGGCCCGGTTGTTTGAAGGTGGGTTGGGTTTACTTCCCTACAGACTATGTTTGGGCTGACATTTTGCAGGTTTACGTAACTAGTTTTTCATGGAATGTTTCAACAATAATATGGATATGATATGCGTATTCTTAGATGAAGAAACTTAAGTTCAGTTTGGCTTAGCCCTGGGTTAAGTTTAACCCACTTTCGAACAATGAGGCACAGTGGCAAGCATTTCCAGAGAATCATATAAAGAGTAAATTCTTACCAGTTGCCTGACCAAGACGAACTTCCAACTCGTTTGCCGTGCTTCCGGAAGCTCGGTCATTCTGTGTGAAACATAAAAGTTCGTGACTACCATTAACAAAACGAAAGCCGTTATCTAAATGCTAGACAAAACATACTTTACTCTGTGCTTTGTTCAGTTGTCACACTATCACCCTTATCTCATTTTTTTTCAGCACATGGGACAAGGCATTTTTTAACAAATAACATGAAATATCAAGTCTTGCTGATATTTTCGGGGTAAAATATACTTGTAAATATAATTGTACCGTTTTAAATTAGTTTGTATAATCTGGGGGTAAGAACTAGTTCTGTGACAAAAACGGCAATAATGAAGGCTTATCTACTACAGCTAATACATAATATTCGCAAATCTACTGTACCTGCTCATTTTCACGTCTTTTTTCTCTCATCTTCATTAGTGTCGTCTTCATTTGGACCTTCATTTTCAGTATTACCTTCATCCGTATCGTCAGCATACTGCAACATTGGAATGGAAGCTCTATATCGTTGTGAACATCATTTCATTCAGCCTACTGAATGGGCAGAGTGTCTTTACTTGCTGAACTATTCGCTGTTCGGGGCCATTTCCAAGGAAGGAACTTCTGAGTCGTCTTCTGAGAGTGGAGGAGGCTCCTCGCAACTTATCATGGCCAACACATGTTTTTTGCCACTGAAATAAGTGAGCTTGGGCTAATCCACTGTCGTTGAGAGGCTTTATAGGATAGTATCAATGTGAAATGTTCTGGGTGAACACTGAGTAAGACCAGCTAGTCATACACGCTAACCATTTGCGAGTCTGGGGAAAACCTTCTTTTTATTGTTCCCATAGATGGATGCCTAACGGCAATCTTCACATGAGCTTCTTCAGTTGAAGGCTCTAAGGGCGTCCTCGATTGTTTAGAGCCCTCTTATATTCAAGATGCATTTCTTTGTCTTTCTGTTGATGTACGCTCTCCTTATCCCTGTTTTTCAAACCCTGTGTGAAACATAACATTGCGCCCTGCTGTTCTTTGCATTTGAGCGCAAGCAGCTAACATTTTCCTGTCAACCTGACAGCAAGAATAGTTTCGAAACCTTTCAATTGAACTTGAAGTTAAACTTTCGCGGCCCACGCTGAAATGCAAATGGAGTAATATACCAACTAAACTATTTTATTTGCAGACTGTCTATATCGAATTCTAAACTAAAAATCAACCTAAAACTGAATGGAGTTGTTTGCGTTCAAATGTTAGTTGAATATACCGATTACTGTCCAGATAACAATTTCTACTAACTACACCATATGTATCTATTGTGTATATGAATGAATGGCCATCGCTGTCTTCTTCATCGGTTGAAGAGCTGCTGTCATCTCGGCTTTTCGTAGATCTTCTTGAGGCATCGAGGCCTTTGCTGATAGTCTTTCTGGCTCATTGCGGCATTACACTGAAACATTATCTTTTATTACTCTTACAGCGTGAGTGGTTGCCGGGGTACTCTCAAGAATTGACGCTAGATAGCGCATTTCATACACTTTCATTCCTACTATTGCCGCGATAATTAGATCCGTGCGATCTATAACGTAGTCTTCGTCTGATAAAACGTCAACTTCAACTTGGAGATTTCTTGTTTTGATTGCTTTCTCGTTCTTTTTGTATCTTTTCATTTTTAGCTTCTCGGCCTTGTCACGATTTTGCTTCTACTTTTGCGACTTCCGTTCTAGCGCCTTTCCTCGGCGGGGAAAAATCCGTTAAACCCGCTCTTTAGCTGTCTCTAGCAGTTCTAAAAAGTTTCAACTACTGTTGATTGCACAAATATTTGATTTAAGAACGATGTCATTCTGACCGAGCAAGTAAGGCTCAAAACAAGAACAAGTCTTTTGTTTATTTACTACTTTCCCGCTCACATACTCCGTACTGTGTACGCCTATGGCCAGCCGATGGAGCAAATTGTTATTTCTAAGTTTCACTAAACCAATTAAAACATCCTGCAGCTCTCTTGCAAGTTGTTCATCACTCTTTAACTGACTTTAAAAAGTCTGTGCACTAATTTTGGTCTCCTTCAGCTTCCGGGCAGGTGGCAATGTCTCGTCACTGTCGTCACTTTCAGTTTGGGGTGGATAAACATGACTTGCTGGGCAAAGGTGTAAAGGACAATTTACTGTAGTCTCGTTCCGTTTCTTCCTTGTATCACGGAAGTGAAACGTGGAACGAATTGTGCCTCTTCTCTATTTTCTAGGAGCAAAGTGTAATATCCTTTTTCATCATAGCTATCACTTTGATAGGCCTTCCACTTTTCAACTGCCCTTTCAAGAATAGAACGATAAGGAGCTTTATTTGAAATGTGAAGATCAACCTTTTTGCCCCTCAGGTTTCAACCGGTGTTCTTTTCCACTGAATTGCACCAGGCCAATCACACTATGAACTGTAATCTCCTTGTTTACGGGAGCCTCTATGAGAGAGACTGAGAATTTTCATTCCGGTTACTTCAACTTTTTTATAGAAAGGAAAGGACTTCAGATTGCTTTTCTTTTGCAGGTGTAATACAGCTGTTGAGCAAAGTCCTGTAACAGAGAATTAGCCGCGTTAGCACTTCCATCAAAAGTTGCATTTTTTGCTGCTTTATTATATGAAGGACAAACAAGGCACCCCAAGTAAATGTATAATGGATGTCAGATTCAATCAGGAAATAGTAGTTGAAGCAAAAGCTACTCGCATTTCTTTTCAGCTAGTGGTTATTTTTTTGGTTTGTGATCAGGAAGTATGAGTCGAAATATCGAAAATCACTTTCTGATGAAAAAATAAGAGCTGAAAACGCAGAATCCAGATCGATTAAAAAGAAAAGAAATAGCTTTTGAAACCTGGTTGACCATAAAGGTACACAAATCCTTACACTACAACTCAATCTCCTTTACAACATTGACAGTTTCTGAAGCACTACTGTCATCTGTGTCAACAATGCAATAGTCATATATACAAGACAAGCAAGGATCTGTGAAGGCTTCAGTTGTGTGAGATTTTTGGCAGGTACAGCAAACTTCTTCTTTAAAACCCCCAAAACTTCATCTCTTTCTGGAAGTTTTCCAAACACCCCTTTTACAGTTTTTTATTTGTTCGGAGATCAAGAGAGGGTGAGAGTTCATTGTCTTCTTTCCCAGAAACAGTCTTCTCTGGAGTTTTCGTTGTTGGATTTAGGACTTACTTGAGAGGATTCCAACTCATTATCACTAGAATGATTACTTCCACCACCACTACTTAGAATCGTCTGAAACACCCTGAAATAAGAGAGAAATAAGCCTAACCAACAATTAAATTATCGTGTTGTGTTTTGTTTGTGTTATATTATATTTAATTAAAAAGACTCAAAAGGAAAGCAAAAACGCAAATTAGGGAAACAGTGCAAGAACACGGGTGCACCAATGGTAGGATAGTAGTTGGGGAAACTAAATTCCCACTTTAGAGTAAGAAAAGAGTCTAGGGTTGCTTGCCTCAGGAGTTGTCTTTTGAAAGACAAAAAACATAAAAAAATAATGTTTACCACTCCGGGGCTCAAAGGGAAATCGAAACCGCAATTTAGTTCTAAATGATATATATGTAAATTCTGAAAACCATCACTCTGTACTTGAGATCAGTACATGTAATTGCAAGTTTCCAACATTGTGACTAAGGGCCTGTTTACACGAGACTTCTCGTCCCGGGATGAGACTACCCCGGTGTTTGGTCATTTTCTTGTTACTGTTTACATGGTTTGGAGACGGGATGAGTTCATCCCGGGTTGAACTCATCCCGGTTCCAAGCACAGGGATGAGATTACAACCCGGGATGGACATTTCCATGTAAACAATTCTCTCGGGATGAAAGTTTCATGTAAACGCTCATGTTTTTTCACCCCGAGAGGAACGATACATTGATGGTTTGGGGGCTAGTTGAGGTCGTAATCTGTGAACTAATTCCATAAAATTTTCTTTTGACAGCCGTAAATTAAGTTTCCACTCGCTTTCATCCATCTCGCCATAAACAATCTATCCCACCACAATGATGTCCTTCCCAACTTTTTCCAACTCTTGCGTCTTCTGCGAACAGCTCGAAGCCGAAGGTATCTTTGCAGTCTCAGTGCTATGTTCTTTTCCGTGATGAGAGCCCTTAACAACGACTGTCGCTGCCGATGTCGATTAAAAACCTGAAAGAGAAGTACCGACTGCAGTTGCAGTAACACTGTCACCAAACACAACGAAATTTCAATTGCAGCAAACGCCAAAGGTTAAAACCAATTGCTTACGCGCCATTTTGTTGGAACATCGCAGACAAAAAACCGAAGGCACGGGCGGGATCAAGCTCATCCCGGGCGGGACGAGACGAGATCTTTTTCATCCCGGCATCCTGGGATGCAACTGCTCATGTAAACAATATTTTTTTCGTCCCGGGACGAAACTCATTCCGCCTCTCATGTAAACGGACCCTAATTGTTCAAATAGTCCAATTACTGTTGGATAATTTCATTTATTATATTTTTTGGGTTGACTTGGTTATAGTAATTGCAACAACAACAACATATGGCCACGAATCGTATATTCTCACTAAGTAGTTTTATTCGATCTAAAATATAGTTGACAATTAGAAACTGGACTAGCTATGAATTACAGTAGAGATCAAAAGAAAAAGGCAAAGTTTCAACTTACTTCCGTGGCTTTCTCAAACGGGATAGCAACTTTAATTACAACTGAAACCACAACTGAATCAAAACTAGTTAGCAAAACACTTTCCAAAATTGCGAAATAGCAACTGAATGTCAACACGTGTAGAATCAGTTTGACCGCAGTGGTCTATGGGTACAACGTCATATCCGGTAATTACTAAATTTCAGTTCCTGTCGCGACATCCTCCGTCCCTTGAGGGCATGCAATGTTCTCATAGTCGGGCTGTTAAGCGTAACAATTGTGCATTTTTTGATAAAAGCATGAAACTTCCCATGATTGTAGACCAAGAGGTGCGTAACAATTCTGGATATAGAGGCATCCATGTAAATGTCTGTGTGAGGAATAAACGAACTTTTTAAAAA
>JAOEHT020101403.1:0-23071 GCA_025448195.2 Parazoanthus atlanticus | reverse complement strand
TAAACTTTACACACAAAACCCGCCTCCTTGATCATTGCATAAATGCAGCATTCCTAATTTAGAGATTTTAGCATAAAATGGCTTATTATTTACTAACAGATGATGAGTCCCAATGTGTTTTTAAACTTAATTGATTTGTTTAGAGCTTTTCCAGTTTCTTCGTTTGAAGATGTTTTTCTCCTATTTTGCAATGTATAATAGCACCTTTTCTGGTCTTATTACTGTACAAATGGCTTAATAAGGTAATGACGAACTCTTATTTGCTGAAATATGTTTAAAATGTTCAAATGATTGGACTAAGATTTCGTTAATCGAAAATTTATGTAACAATAATATCTTGTGGCATATAGTTTTAAAAAAACTTAAAACGTAATACTAATCCAAGTAAACATGAACAGTTGGGACATCTTCTAAAAATGGTTATCAATGTATTTAAGCCCACAGTATTAATCAATCCACCTAAAGTATAATTTATATTTCATACTAGTCGTTGTGTATTGCATAGTAACTGCGTTTTGTTTTAACTTACTTTTTTGTTTATTTGAAGGTCACACCACAAACTATATCGGGGTGCCATCCAACATTCATGAGTTTGGGTTTGATGGCCTGCATGGCTTGCATGGAGTACACGGCCTTCACTACAGATCAGAGATAACGAAAGCAAAAAACCACACAGATGGCAGTCAACCACAAACAGATACAAAATCTACAATTTCGAAACCCGCAATCGAGCTAACAGACACTCATTCTTTTGATGGGGCCAAGAGTACGGCGATCACAGATGATAACTCACAAAAGAAGACGCTCAGATCAAAAATCACGAAAAGACAGGTGTCACTGCTTGGGTCTCATTCACTGTTTGAATCTGTGTCGCCTTTGAATGTACAGCATTCTACCAGGGAAACCATTGAAGTGCCAGAGAAACTTTCTTCGGTTCCCGGTGGGCGGCCTGAGGACGAAAGAGCAAAGGTCACGCGCCGTGAGGTTCCGCAAGACAAAGTGGCTGAAGTAAACCGTCGCGATGGAGGGAGAGCTAGGACTAAGAGACAGTTGGGCTATCCGCCATTAAACCAATACACCGCTGGTTTACCCACGGGTTATAATGCTTTTTCTGCAGCAGCTGCCATGCAAAACCCAGCAACTTCAAACGATGGAGCTATCCACTTAAATGAGGATTTACATCCGGGCATCACAGGAGGGGCATACACCCCCGATGTTGCAGCACTTGCAAGAGAAGGTGTGGCGAGTGTTGGCCCACAAGCATTGCCCTTCGTTGGTAGACCGCCACTCTCCCTACCTTATCTGAATGGTTTACTTCCTAGTTCCCCACCACTGCTTCCCAAAGAAGAAGCACCAGATGTTAACGTGCACGTGGTGACAACAAGATCAAATATTCCAAGCAATCGCAGACAGCGACGGAAAAAGCGACAAATTCCCTTGTTGTACCAGCCACAAACGATACGACCACCTCTTCGTGAACTATATAATCCATTTGCTGTCGCACAGTTACCGGCGGTCCGTCCAATAGCTCCATTAGCAGCTGTTCACTCCATCTTTCCAGTTTCTGCGTATCATTTGCCATATACTGGATTGTATCACCCTGAGTTACAACACATTTTGTCACCCTATACTTACTCGCCCTTCGCTGATCAACATCGGCCACACGTCAACATCAATGTGCAGTCGGCAAGGTCAAATGTACCTAAGCACGTGGGTAAAGATACTGAAAACTCTGTAAATAAAAGGTCGGAAGACATTGATCTTAAGAATGCTGAAGAAAAGCCAAGAACTCGAAACAAGAGACAGACTATTGGGTTTAACCCAGTGGCGAACCCATTGTTATTGAACGCCTTTCTCCAGAAATATCTACCTATCCCTTCTCCGGCATTACAGCGAGGGTTTTATCAGTATAACTCTCTATACAGTTATTACAACCCTCTTCTCTACAGGCAACAAGCTCTGTATTCTCCATTTTATGGTGAGTTGCCACCAAATGAGTACGAAGAGGACAAAGATATGAGAATGGGACACCTATGGCACGATTACCTAGACACTCTGACTGCAGCATATCTTGGTCACCCGTACCACCACCCCAGGCCACATGTGCATGTAGACGTCCAAACCTCAAAATCCAAAATCCCAAAAGCTCCAAAAAGAAGATCCAGAGAAAAGTCTCGTATTTCCAAGAGACAGCTGTATAACTATTTACCAGTGTCCCCATTGACAAATGGGCGCTTTGCCATGCCATATGAAAATCCTCTATTGAGCCAAAGTAGTGTAGGAAGCACAGGTTACCCTGGACAGCCTCATGTAAACATTAACGTAGTGACCGCCAAAAGAAACGAAATACCGAAAACCAACAAAAACAAGCGAGCATATAAAGAAAACAAACGGGCTCGTAAGTTAAAGAAACAAGCGTATGAAGAGCAGAAGGGACAAAAGCGAGACGATTTTACCGAAAACCCTCGGTTTGCCCAAGTAGCACAACCTCAGCTGCAAATGGTTAGCCCTTTTGCAGAATCAAACGAAAACTTTGCTCGGTTGCAACAACCGCCGACCCCATATTCCGTTACTCAAAATCAAGCACAGTTCCTAAATCAAGCTGAAGCCCAAAATCAAGATCAAGGTCAACCGGAAGATCAACATTTCCAAGATCAGCTCCAAGAGCAAACCCAACTTCCGCTAGTTCCTCAGGAGGTACCTTTGGTTGTACCTGAACAAACGCTCTCTGCCAGTCAGCCCTCTCCTCTGTTGGTCCCTGTCTCAGGGCCCACATCGCAAGACATTTCCCCTCATTTGTCAACACTTCCAGGTGAACAATTTGTTCATTCCCCACCACACGTTTCTGTCAATGTTCAAACAGCAAAAAAATCCAGCCTGAACGGCAACAAGAAGAAAGGTGTTCCAGGTAATCACAAGCGGCAAAGTATATCTGTGTTGCATCGGTTGCCGGTGATGCAAGTACTGCCCCAGAAGTTCCTTCAAAACGGGGCCGTTGTGCCTGAGTTCAACACTGTTCCGATAAACAGAAGAATTAAGCCTAACGGTATGCTCATAAGTGAACTGCAGAAGAGGAAGCATGTGATACCAACCACACATGAGGATAATAAACACACAAAAATTTTAAAAAACAAAAACATTGCTGATACAGATAACGCTAATGCAAAACGACAGATCAGTGGAATGACAGAGATGCCACAGGGTGCCCAAGTCTTACAAGGTGCAATGCTTCAACCATTAATGTCAACACAGACTGTTAAAGAGCCGCATATCTCTGATCACCCGCGTGTGTCTGTAAGTGTTCAAACGTCCAAACGGAACATCAACAGCCTCAAAACAAAGGTTCGAAGGTTTTTACATCATTCCAAGAAAAAGGAAAAAGGTGAAACAAGAAAAAAACAGTTTCTAGCTACTGCCCCAACGCTATCGCAAGAGCCTCTAGCCACAGCTCCTATGGCACCAAATTATCAAATGATTCGGGAATCTGCGCCATATCCTGAAAGTCTATCTGCTGCTGGTGATGCATTATATCATGGGACAGACATTCATTTAACACATCGACCTCACGTGTCCGTGCATGTCGAAGTTGCAAAACGAAAATCAAGCCTCAAGAACAAAAATCTCAGCGAAGCGAAAAAGAAGCAATTTGTTGATATGACACCGCAGGTTGCCTCACCTCCTCAACCCCAAACTCAAGACGTGCCAGTTCAATTCAATTTTGCACCTAAAGAACCAATTCACGTAGATGGCTTCATGGCCCACCGACCACGTGTTTCTGTTAATGTAGAGGTTGCTAAACGTAAATCAACGATAAAAAATACGGAGCTCACGAAACTGCACAAAA
Source organism: Parazoanthus atlanticus (assembly GCA_025448195.2). Lineage (NCBI taxonomy): Eukaryota > Metazoa > Cnidaria > Anthozoa > Zoantharia > Parazoanthidae > Parazoanthus > Parazoanthus atlanticus. The sequence goes on along the minus strand of JAOEHT020101403.1, from coordinate 19,227 downwards.
AACAGTTTGTCGCTGCGCCTGAATTGGGCTTTTTAAAGCCTCAAGAAGCAGTTGCTGCGCAGACGTTGCAGCCTGATATCCCTGTGGTAGCAAATGGTTTTGGTATTACCCAAGTACCCAACCAAGCAGAGGAACCTTCTGCGCCAGTTGTGTTAGGAAATTCTCAGCTACCCTTTGATAATGTGCATGAGGGTGCAGTACCACACCTATTACTGTCAAACTCACCCGCTGAAGCTGTATTAGACCACCAGATGCATCGCCCAACGGTCTCCGTGAAAGTAGATATAGCCAAGCGTAAGTCTAAAGTATCAAGATTTGCCTTAAATAAACGTAACAAGGTAAACCCAAAGCGGCAATTTATAGCTTCAATGCCTGGGTTTTACCAAGGGACGGAGCAAGTACAACAACCTTATGCTGTAAATCAGTTGGAGGAACAACAACAACAACAACAACAAACTGAACAGAGCAGCCAATCACCTGTGGAAGTGTCACCCGAGACGAATCAGGTTCAACAAGATCAGCCACAAGATCAAATTCAACAGCCACTCACTTTACCGCAGGAACGGCCTGTACAACTAGTCCAACCAGGTCAGCCCGTTTTACAGCCAGAACAGCAACTCGTACAGCCATATGCACAATCTGAACCACAACCATTTGATTCACCGCTAATGCACACACAAAACCCTTTTGGTCATACTAGTGTCAACGTGAACGTTCAAACGACAAAATCAAAAATTTCTAGTCCGAAGCGCAAATTGCTGATTCGTAGACTTAAAGAAAAGAACAATTCAAATAAGCGAAACAAGAGACAACTTTTCGGCACAGTCCCTTTGCTAAATCCACTAAGTCACATTGTTCCTAAACGCCAGTTTTTAGACAAAACAATTCGATCAGAGGTACCTAGAATACCGATGGACAATAAATTAACAGTTAAGAGGCATACTCTGATAGCGGACCCTGACTATTACACCTTTGCACAGGCATCTCGTGTGAAGGAAGTTGAGACTCAAGGAAAGAGACTCAAAAGGGACAAAGAAAAATCTTCCCAATCAGGAACTTATGGATCAAACGCACAAATGGATTCATTAGCTAAGAGGCAGCTATATAAGTATGTGGAACAGGGGACGGGAACGTACAGGCCAATATCGTTTGGTACCAATAACCAGGCCGAAAACAGCGCCGAGCTGCAGCAAGAACAAGCTCAAGGGATGCAACCTCAACAGGAACGAGAAACGTTGCCTAACGAGTTCCAACAGCAAGATCTCTCCGCTGGGCAACAAGCACTGCTGGCCCAACAGCAACAGCAGGCGGCAGAGTTAGAAAGACCCCAAATGGATACAGAGACTCGTGAGCAAATGCCTGTGGCGCTAACTATGGCAGGACAGACACAACCGCAAGTTACACCCTTCCAACAGCTTCAAGGTAATTATATCCAGCAAGTACCACAAATGGTGGTTCCTCCAATTTCCTCAACGCTACAACAACCACAAGCAGCTTTCACTCCCTACAGCAGAGCGCTTAACCCGAGAGTAAACGTCAATATACAAACAGCAAAATCTAAAGTTCCAGTTGCTGATTCAAAACTCCCGTACCATAATTCAAGAACACCAAATCAGCAAATGGTTGGAATAGTTCCTTTGGGAACTTCACTGAGTTCTCAGCCCATCTATCCGGCAGGCTATAGAAGTCGTCAAAAGCACAAGGCCAGCGTCGGTAAGCAAGCAATTCTCAAAACTGTCGATTCTAGTTCCGAAGAGCAACAAAAGAAGCAAGTGAGCAGCAGACCAAAGCGACAGCTTGGTGAGCTGCTAAAAGGAATCTTGGAGCGGCGTGGGAAACCAAAACTTGTAGGAGCTCCCATCAACAAGAGACCGGGTAACCGATTTATGTTCGCTTCAGACACAAACAAACCGGTTCAAATTTTGTCCACCGATCCAGTAGAGATTGGGGCACAGGCCAACAGACCGAGAATCGGAGGGATAAGGCTGGGAAATGCGGGTGGGGGGCTGGTACCTGAACAGAATAGAAACAATTTTCAGACATTTGATGATAGTTTAGCTCCTCAAATAGTAAATCCAACCCTAAATGAAGGTAGTTTACCACAAAACATAGCAGCTTCGGCTGTGCCTCAAGAAACCGCTGAACAGCTCCCACGCGGTGTTCAGTTAATGCAAGGTCAAGATATCGTGCAACACCCTCCTATCGCAGATGTGCAGGGACCGATCCCAAATCTGAACGCCGTTCCTCAGCTACAACCTTCTATCCAAAGGGCAAACTTCTTACCAACCTTGCAAACTAACCCGGAAGTCCTTCCAAATAGGAATTTGGTTGAGCCAGTACCGGGCCCTGTGCCAATCCGGCAGTTTGTTCAACCGAGCATCGGTCAACCACTTCTATTCGCTCCCAATTCTCCACCAAGATTACTTCCGCTTCTTCCCCCTCCCCAACTAAGGCAACTTCCGGTTATACCATATCCCCAGTTGAGACCGCTTCCGATTGAGCCTCCACAACAACTAAGGCCATTTCCTGTCATGCCATTCCCCCAGTTGAGACCTCCACCACAGCAAAGGCCACTTCCGGTCATGCCATTCCCCCAATTGAGACCACTTCCGATTGAGCCTCCACCACAGCCTCCACCCGAGGTACCTTTGATACGTCTTCCACTTCCTCCCGCTCCTCCATTTTTCAACCCATTCTTACCACAACAGAACCCATTCCAAGTTCCTTCTCCAGTACCACTGGAGAGCCCTCTCGCTGAAGATAACCCGGATGAAGAAAGACCTTCAGTTCATGTTACAGTAAAGACATCGAAGTCTCGCATTCCAAAGGCACGTTCCTCATCTAATCGGGATGTTAACAAAGATGAGAGAAAACGAAGAACGTAGTCATTGCATGAGGTTGGTAGCTTGATCTCTTAAAATTAAATTAAGAAGGACACAATAGCAAGAAAACAACGACCGACAAAAGCATTTGGAACAAAAACATAAACGGAAAATGACCCATGCGACAATGAAAAGATGCAAGGGTCTTTTTGCAAGATCTGGTAAGAAATAATAAAGATCTAGTAACCTTTCAGATGAAATATATAACTTAGTTAGAAATTTGCCAAGCAGCAAATTTATTTAATTTTCTAACAAGCCATCCCTCCGATTCTTGCGTACTTCGTTTGCTGTGGGCCGAACATTGATGAAACATCATGTGTGCGTTAGAGGTTACGAAGTCTCTGGGTAGTTAGTGGGGCTATCAAAATAATATCCACTGACTTAACTTGGAACATTATACACTAAGAACGGTAATAAGGTGACAGAATATAAACTAATAACTATGATCCTGAAATTATGTTTAACAAACATGACAGAATGGAAATTTTATCTCGGAGATGCACAAGTTTAGACTTAAACTTCTTAAAGTCAGTATTTGAACAACAAAGTACAAAGTTTTTATTGTGATACCGTCGCTGAGTTATCGTAATGACTTAAAGGTTTAGAACTGTGCTTGAAAGTTAATCAGTACAGGAAAAGAACATCATGTCAATTATCAACGTTAACATTGTAGTCAGACTTTATGGTAAGTGAACTGTAGATTAAATTGGTTGACACTGACTTAGAAGTATTTCGGTAACTGCATCTGCCCTCTCCAAGGAAAAAAGATAGTTGAAAAACAAGTAAATCATGTATATAACCAAATTGGTAGGAATTCATAATGATATGGTGTCGTTCGTGGCATAAAGAAAATGGTAAATAGCATGGATACCTACGTGTTCATTTTCTACTTTCCTGTTTGATATGGAGTACCACGCCTTTAGAAATAACCTTTTGTGATAGGCTGGTTCTGTGTGATTATTTCAGCGCTGTCGAAACCAAACACAATACCACATCATTATCAGTTTTTTCTTCCATTGCTATTTCTGTACACAACGTTACTCGTTATTTAATTTATTAGACTTTGGAGGTTTTACGAATCATTTTAAACATTTTTAAGTCAGTGTCAACCAATTTCATCTACATTTTATGTCAATTATCGTTTACTAGACAAATATAACAATCACCTTCACTTGTACTTTCCACTCAACGTCGTAACACAAACAACTTAGCTTACCTTCCAAAATTGTTTTGTTTTCTGTTGATCAACATTGCTCGAAAGCTGTCTTAAAGACTATTCAAAGTTTTACAAATCACCTAAACTGAAGATCCCTTTAAGCAATATAAGTCGTGTACCAACGTCGTCTGTAAAATTTATAGATATATTCGACGTGGAAACAACCATTTGCTTTGAGCATCCGCTGAATGGAGATTTTCTGAAATCGCTACCTAGATGGTTTGAATAAATAAAAAGCGTCCCAGGATATAGGAGAATATATTTAGTCTCTAAAATTTCAAATTGGCTGGACTTAAAAAGAATCATAATCCGCAAACGTTTTTAATCGAAATTTATTCTTTTTACAGAGTAGATAAACGGAAATAACAAGCACTTTCCCAAAACAATATTTTGCAAGAGTCGTATCTTCATAGTTGCAACAATGAACTTGACCGGTAGTTTGAGTTTTGTACCAAACCATCATACTTTTAAGACTGGCTGAAATGAGTAGATCAACGAAACGGACGTAACTCGTCTTTTCCATGCGGATATGTTCAAAATATAACACGTAACCTTATTCCGATTGTCTAATTTTCTCTCAACAGACAAGTCAGTGTGAAATATTTTCTACAGCAGAGGAGAAACGATCGAGTGACTGGGCTCCTGAACGAAGAGAGCAGTAAAAGAGTGAAAGAAGGCCTCGGTGGTATTGCGATGGCCTGCAAAACTACTTATTACTGGGCGCAAGTTTAAGGAAATTCAGCGTTTACATTTACAAGAAAAGGATAATAACAGAGATGAGAAAAACATTCCAAATGCAATCTTACCACCCAATATTTTTTATTAATTGAAACACAAATACTCTAAATTTCGCTGAGAATGAAATCCCAAGCTAATCGCTTGTGGAAACGTTCGCAAAAGAAAATTGTGTTAAATCGACTCAGTTATAACTAGTTTTCAAAAAAATGCTTTTATTAACACGGATCCAATTGATTTGGACAATAGCAAAAACAAATAGTGTTAGATGATTAGTAAATCATCAGACAAATCATATTTGGAATGTTTTTTTTTCCTTTCTAAGGTCTAAATTCATTTATGTTGTTACAAAACGTTATTGCCCTCTGAGAGGTTTAAACTGAATTAAAAACCCTGCAACGACGATGAAGTAGTTCGATTATGTAAATTCTAAGGAAGACAAATTGGCCCGTTGGGGGCTTAAGACAGTTATGTATGAAATCTACGAATCTCAAATTATTTCTTAAGTGTTAAATTCGTCAACAATGTGCTCAGAAAAGCATTTTTTGAACTGTCTATCTCAGTTCTTGCAAGTAAATATAGAATAAGACAACTCTCGTAAATAAGTCCACTAAAAATAAAACAAAAGTGGAAACAATCGTCTAGAACTGTACCTTCCTTACGATGGGGATCAAAAGATAACAAGGTTGCATATGACTTCTTGGCGAGCTGCAGTTGATATTTATCTATAGTTTGTCAATGGCCTTTTTTCATTAGAAACGTCTAAGATGTCGATACGGCTTAACCGTCAAGTATAAATATGGAAAATAATTAAGGCAGACGAATTACCTTCCTTACGTACGTAGCAGACGTTTAATTCGTCCAGAGGTCATAGAGCCTGTTTACATAGAGGTAGGGGACCCGGGTAAGTGATGTGACCCGCCTAACCGTGGTCAAAGATATGCAATTGTGATAGCTCCAAGGCAAACTTATTCGATGCTGTGACATGGTCGCTAAGCACAACGTATTTGACGGTTAGTTCTATTTTTTCCTCGCTAGCAGCTGCAATGTATCAGTGATATGGCTTCTTATTGTCTCTTATGATGCTCCAAGTCGTTTATTACGCTTTATAATTGAGCATGAACTTCACTCCGATTGGGAAAACGTCAACCAGGCCGCTGAGCGAGACACCCCACCTCTTATGTAAACGTGATCATGAAATAGATAACATGGACATGCGGATTACCCCACCTCCGTATAAACAGGCGCTTAGATGTTTCTAGTAAAAATACCGCCAATGTTAAACGTCAGCTATTGACCGCCAATTACAAACAATACTCTACTATGGTGTTTGTTTAAGAACACAACGTGGTTTGCAAAACATAAGTCAACCGTGATATATTTAAGAAAAATAATTTTGGCTGCGGTACAAAATACCAAGTTTAAACTAAAATTGCATGTATGAAGCTGTACTGAATGTTGTATTTTTTTAGTAATAGAATAATTTTGAATTTAAATAACAGGAAATTTTAAATACTGTGAATAAAATTAAGAAGAAACAATAATTAAAATTAAAAAATATCAAAGATGTTATAACTAATTAAGCGTTGTACATTTCGAAATACATGCAACAAGGGTAAATCTTAAACTTTGAGAAAAGTTTTAAAACTTTTTGCTCTTAATAGTTTGGATCAAATAATTATTTGTTTAATGCTGTTTAAAAAGATACGGCAGAAACTGCTCGTAAATTATATGGATAGGATTAAGGGGGAGGGGGTGAGTTGGGAGGATGAAACAGTCCTTTATTAGCTCTCTAAAGCCATTTTAGCTCTCAAAAAGGTATTACTACAAGACTTCCCAGTCAACTTTCCGTTCCCTCTAGTGTTAACTTTAAATACCACCCAAATAAGACTCTCTTAAGTTCAACCACATTTATTCCTCTGTCAACAAACATTATTTTCGTACGTACTATTGCTGTATGGGACAGGCTTCCTCTCTCAGCTGTGTCCGCTAATTCTGCATCTCAAATTTGTTCTGCTGCATGTCAAATTTTCTATTAATTCCTAAATTACTTCTATTTTACTGCAATTACAAATATTTGTTGTCATTATTCATCATTTTTTTTATTTATTTGGCAATTAATGACTGACTATTAGGTGTTTAAGCTCAAAAAAACTAGAGAATTTGTCTGTAAACACGCTGATGGCTCAGTCAGTGTTTCTTGCTCTTGTTCATCATTATAGCTACCGCATTCCCTCTGTTTAACAATAGTTTTAAAATTCTCTTTTTCGAAAACAATCTTTTTCACTTAATATTTCCTTAAAGCTCGCTTCTAGACAAGCCAATTCCACAAAGGTATACTACGCTTTTTGAAAAAAGCTGTTGTTTCAACTTCACAATTGTACAAAACAACTTCACAATTGTACAAAACAACTTCACAATTGTTAGAAACAATAGGTTACCTGTAACTAATTAAGTGTTTTAAAAAATATATTTTCAGCGTCGCATTCAAGGTTTAGTTTAAGGGATGTCTTTTTTCTCGAACGAAAAGGTAATAGTTACTAGATATAAATTTGCAAGAGCCGAAAGAGGGAAACATGAGAAAATTGAGCTAATATATATAGATTGTACAATACAAATTCATCATCGCCGCAGAACAAATTCCCATATGTGAACTTCCGGCTTGTGTTGTTTTGTCTTGTCTTCAGTCTTGATATTTGGCAGTTAATCAACAAATATTACAAAGAGTTCCTCGTTGAATCAAAAATGAATACAATTTGTTTACTTTTCAAATGAAATCTAGATTTTAGATTGTCAAAAAAGATTTACAATTCTCTAGTTCAAAAGCCAAAAGTTAATTGTAAAGTTACGAATTTAGAGTTTAAAAGTTTAGAAAAGTAATTACAAAGTTAAAAGCTTACATTTATTTACAAACAATTATTAAAGCAAATCTAAAAAGGCACGCTTTCAAATGCTTTTTTAAAGAAATCTATTGAGCTCGTTTGGAAGATCGATCCATAGTTTGGGCGCTGCTATTTCAAACACAAAATCGTCTTTGATTTAGGAACATATGGAATTTCCCGAGAGTTAGATTTTAAAGAACGAACGCACGCTCCATAGTTGAAACCGTTAAGACCTATGCGTAAATGTGTCATAAATGCAGAAGAAATTAATGCGGAGTTGTGCAGGTAGCCAAAAAAAATCTTATCGTCACGGGCGATCTTCTTAGCCGAGGTGATTACATATGCACACAGTTGCTTTTGTAACTGCAAGTGAATATGAAAGCAGCGGACGAAATAGAAGATAACCACAAAAAGGGACTGCCAAATTTGTACAAAACAAAGGATCTGCATGTACTAATATCAACTATTTCCTCGTCACTTAATTTGAGTTTAAGTGATAATTGTTGTTGTCTCTGTTGTTGTGCGTTTAGGCAATACGCTGAAGTATTACGTAGCGAAGCTTCCTAGCAACACTTTCTTCTTTTTATAAGAACTTTCGTTATGAGAACGTTGAGGCCAGAAATGCCAAAATTTAAGAACATGCTAAGAGCACATCTCAGGCTGAGACTAAGACAGGAACGATTAATTCTAACATGCACAGGCCGCCCAAGCTACCATTAGTTATTTGGGTGTTTCGTTACTTTTCGCAATTTTAAGAAAATGTATGAGAATTTGAATTTTCCCTTATAATGTGATAAAAAGCAATGAAGTTCGCCGTTTACCTCAGGATTCTTGTGTTGTTGTCCAATTTGCGGCCAAACCACTCCAGAACACCCAATCAACGTAAGGAACGACAACCACACGCGAATCCTGATGGCGAACTTTGTTTTTCAACGCATTACAAGGAAAAATTCAAATTTCCGCTGCATAAATAACTGATTAATGAGAGCTTGGGCTGCCTGTGGTTCTGTAAATGGAGAGCTAAAAGGGCATCGCAAATTCACAACGGATTTTGGTAAACAGGTGATTCCGCTAGCCTATACAGAACCGTTAATTTCATTCAGATATGACAAGCTCAAGTCTTGTAGAGCAATTCACTTGGTACATATATGAAAGTTAATGTTGAGAACACCGGTTTGCACCTAACAGCCACATATATATGAAAAGAAAGAATAACCTTTTTAAGAATATCTGAGGTTGAATTTAAAAAACGGTCCTTATAAAAGGAAAGAGTGTAAGAATTGTTGTACTGATGATCATCAATTCCATATCAAATGTATTTAATCGACAATCACACTGGGTTACAGTTCTACATTTTAAATGAATTCTATCGTGAGTTTTATAACCTAGAATAGGTCACAAACTCCTTTAACATTCTCTATTTTCAAGAAAGACCAACAAAACTAAACTTTTTTTCGACCTGCTGTGGTTGTTGACCCAAAACCCTGATAAAACATCAAAAACGCCAAAATGAATATGAATACACTGGCCGTGTATGCTAACTCGGCGTGGCTCTCTTTATTTCATGATTGCTTATCAAAGTAGCCCGCTGAGTTCACCATTCCAAACTGCTCAATCTCCAGGATACATTGTCTGCTCAATAGTAAAAACTGCTTTTGTAAAAGCTAAAACCTATAAATGAGAAACAATTAATATAAATGAGTATACAATTAACACAAATTTGAACTATACTATACAAACAGAGGCTAGGTGTTGCTATATTAGCGGAGGTATATCTGGGAAACTAAACCATACTAAATAACTGTCACTTATACCTTAATTTGTTCACCTTGGTAATCTCCTGCTATCAAAAGTCTAGAATATTATAACTCGATATAAAAACCGTTTTAGACACATCCGTACACATTACGGCGCCATATTTGGCAGGCTAAATCAATTTTTGACAGAGCAGAAAACTTTAACAGATGAAAAACCTGAATCATTTATGCACCTGGTTTAAGCCATGAGGTTGTTTTCAGTGTAAATAGAATTATCTACTTGCAAAAACTGTTTGCATTAAAGTGTTCATTGTTTAACAAGAAAAGTCTTACCCGCCTCTCGTGTGATCTTAAAACTGAGAAAAAGACCAGTTGACCCAAAAGGGTTTAACAGCGATTAATTGGTGTGAAACATTTATTGAGATTTATTTGCGAATTTATTATCTAAGATTTCCCGTCCAATGGCTGTTATCAATTTTGATTTACCCGCAAGCTCATTGAGGAAATTGCAGGTATCTTATTTGTACTTGCTGTCACGCTCGTGAGCAAACCTACCAGAACAGACGACATGCCACGTTTGTTAAATGATCAAAGAATATTTCATTCATCGAAAATTCTCTGCTAGTTAGGTAATTCTCCAATCGCGGACTAAGCGAAAGTGTCTTTGTTTTGACCAAGGCACTTAGAATCGCCATCTTTGGTCAGGGCAAGTTTTATTTTCAAAACATTTGCCCGCTATGGCAGCAAATAATCGTACATGGACTTGTTTGGCGATTGTGTTGATATTTAGTCTAATCGCAAATGTTTATTCAAAGGCAATCACAGACAAAAGAAGCGCAAAGGAAAACACTCGCTTTACCGTCCACGAGAAACCGCCGGAACTAGTTGTTAACGCGAGTCCTGACGGAGTCAAAGTGCAAGCGAAACCTTCAAAGCTTCAAGTTATCGCTTATCCACATCTTCAACCATTTCATCCCTTCGAGCACACTTCAGTTCTTGGACCCCATAGTCCGCCAGTGAATATCGGGCCAAATGCGCCCCCTGTCCACATTGCGGCCCATGTTCCAGCGGTCCATCTGAGCCCTCGAGTTCCAAGCCTTCATTTCGGCACAAATGCGCCGCTGCTCCATGTTCGCCCTCATCTGCCCTTCGTGCACATGACGCCGCCATTGCGGGCTATAAACGCCGTTACTGGACCGCCCGTGCATGTGATGTCTCCGTCCACTGTATACCACCAGTCGCCGATTGTGTTCCATCAGCCGCACTTTGCCTACCCCGGCTTCGGTTACGGGGGAGGAGGTTACTATGGAAGGTAAGTTTCCGTAGAAGAGCGCACCTTCTCATACTGTATTACAAAGAGACATCTTAGTGATTATTTCGTGCGCCTTTTTAAAAACTGTTGATATCTCGCAATAAAATCAACTTTATTGATTACATATTAATTATAATAATAACATGCCAAATGTTATAGCCTGCTGTTAATAATAAAAAATGAAGGTTTTGGCACGTTTCTTATACCATAAATTTCATGGCAAGATATTTATTTCTTATCGCATTTAGCTTCTTTATAAAACGATTTCACCTTTTTCAAGTTAAAACTTGCGCATTTCTCGTATTCTCCAATTTTGCTAACTTTAATTACTTCAGTACCAGCTAACCTATATTAATATTTTTCACGTGCCTAATAAAATACAATAAAAGTAATCAACTTATAGTTTGACGTAATATTCGCCAAAAGTATATTTACAAACAATAAAAGACTTTAAAATCCGAATGTTTTCGATAATAAATAATCATTAGGGATATCGTTATTATAACCAACGTCAAATACGTTTGGATTTTAAACTTCCCAGAGTGTATAATTTGCTTTTAGCATTTCATTGATATAACAAATTTTTGGTGTATTATATACGCCAGTATCATGTAATAACACGCCACATACACAAGGATAATCCTGACCACACCGTCAACATGACAAATGCAACAACTCTCACATCCGAATCCAATTGGTTTGATAGAGGGGTCAAGGAGGCACTGTACATCCGAGCCTATAGACCCACGTTCAACAAGGACGGCGGGCGATATTATCTATCGCCTGTTTGGAACATTCTAATTAGATTGTAACTTAAACGTCCCAGCCCCAGGCCCGCGCAACCATCTTAGAACGGCAAACATTTTCTTATCTTTCTCATTGTGAACAAGGCTACAGACGTAGCTGAAAGCTTAATGTCTTTTTAAACTTTACATTCGGAGAAAAGTTCAACATATACACAAATATATCATTTAAATTAGGTGTGACAACAAGAGCGGGGAAATTTGTTCTCATTTTTTTGGATCTTTGTGTTAAGGACAACTACGGTTTGCTGATTTCCTAATTTGGTAGACCAGCTTTGTTTTAATCAAAGAATACCATGTCAAATGTCAAAACAATCTAAAGAGTGTAGTTTTGGGAGTTATAGCTCTCTACTTTGATCTTTTGATAAGCAGAAAAACTAAATCTTTTTCAATTTCTCTCAACTTTTCTATGCCAATTTAGACGTTTAGGGCCATGTTAGCAAAATTAAAGATATTCGAAACTTTGACGCACAGTTGTGAATCTTGCCCGTACACGCGTGTACGAAGAGGTCGATAACTCAGGCATTTAACTGCAAAAACGTATCTATTTCAAGGTCGGATATTCCTGGGGCTGAAGACGATGAAAGCGAAGATGACAAAGAAAACATATCCAAGCGTTTCTACATACCGTACCCATACCCGACCCAGTTCAAGCGACAGTTCTATGGCTGGCACCCATTCCCCCACTCAGTCAATGTAGGACCACACACGCCCCCAATTCATGTAGGCCCTCACTATCCTCCTGTCCACATTGGGCCCCATGTTCCCGCGGTCCATATTGGGCCACATGTTCCGGTCATTAACGTCCCTTCCCATGTTCCCGCTATCCACGTACGACCGCACGTGCCCGCAGTCCACCTTGGCCCACCAGTGCCAATCATCAATGCGGGAAACCATTTCCCTGCCGTTCACGTGTCGTCGCCGCCCACCATCTACCATCGCCCACCAATCGTGATTCACCAACCCCACATCATTCACCCTTACGGCTCGTGGAGAAAGAAGAAGTCACGAATCCCAAAAGCCCAGAAAAAAGCTGAGAAGGTGCGCCCACAAACAGATGAAGTAGATGCCAGTGGTAGTGCCAGTGGAGACAGCGCTCCTCAGCCGGCAAACGACGCACAACAGGTAGGTCAAATAAGTAAAGTTAGTGCGATAATGATTACAAAGGAGAAACAACTGCTTTGTTAACTTCGACTATTTCTAAGCTGTGAGCCACTTTCGTAATACCTCCAGTGCCCATATTCGGGCCCAAGTTTCAAAAATAGAGCAAATGTATGAGAACTTGGAACTTGACCGCGTCTTGAAGTTATTGATTTTGGGCACTGGAGCGTAATATGAGAGTGGTCTATTTAATACTAACTGGGTTCACGAAAACATACTTAAATGAAGACGTTAAAAACTTGGATCGTTACTATTCGTTGAAAGAGCCTCACACTTTCCAATCTAGTGTCAACCATGACGAGTGATGAGATTAGTTGGAAACAACCAATCTCAACGGGCGTTATTGGGTACATATATAATATAAATGTATTCCTTAAGCCCCAATTAACATTAATAAATGTTTAGATACGTCGTACTACAAAGCAAACAAAATATACGTGTTAACTGCAAATTTAACGCCTTGAAAAGGAAATTAGAAACGTTTAAGCTGTTGTTAAAAGATTGAAAGGTGTAGATATCGCTAAGGTTAGTATGGTAGGAACCATTCTTTATCATCAAGTTTATATAACAGTTTGATTGAAGGTTTTAACCAATAATGATTTGTTATAATTGCTGTTTGGTATATATTTTATCTAGCTTCAAGTTTTAAGACTTTTTTGAGAAAAAAAAACGCTTTCAGCTGTTGTTAAAGGATTAAAAGTGTTGAGTAGTTTAGTAGGTAGGCACCCGATAAATTGTAACCCTATCATCATGTGTACGAAGATAGTGAACTGGTGAAAAGTCTATAAAAGATTCAAGGTAGTACGAGGATTGCTCTATTATTTCAACAGAATCACAAGTGGGTGGCTCCTAACTGCTTTCCACTTTTCTATGTTCCTGAATATTATTAAGGGCAAACCCAATATCATGGCAGATTGCTGTTATTTGTCGGTAGCTGGTGTTAGAGCAACTTAACACCTGTACTTGCATTGCAATTTTTGTCGCCATGGCAACTTGACAAGGCCTCTAATACATCCAGTTTCGACATTAAACTGCATCTTATGCAAAAAACGAGCTCGGTGACACTCATTTTTATCATGTTAAACTTCTTTTAACAAGAAGGAGTACAATTGAAAAAAAAACTATACGGTCAAGTTTAAACGCTATACCTCAAAGTTTCAGAAAACGTAGAATTGCACCAAATTCTGACGGAAGTATTGTTTTAGCATTTCCTAACATATGCTCCTTGTTCTGCAAACAAGTTTATAACCGACAGCCTGTAAGGTAACCTTGGAAACTGAATTCTTGTAGTACATTGGTTGATGAGTGAAAGAGATGTTGTAACACCATCCAACAAAAACTGGCAGTAATCCATCATGATAAATGAGAAAACCATTCGTAAAGTTCAGGCATAGAGAAGAATGGGAGCCACCTTAACAATGAAATCGCTTTAATACTTTGTGTACGGTGCCAATGGGATGCGGTATCTTTAGTTAACAGCGGCTTGTGTTTCACTGCCTTCAATGCCAAGCTTTTATGTAGCTTTTCCACTTTGTTTTCCGTAACACTGAAGCTTTTCTGCCGCAAAAAATCAACGTTTTTGATATGTTTAAATGTTTTTGTAGAAACGCCATTTAGGGGCCTGTGGATTGAACTAGTTGGAATACACTAAACATACGACTGAACAACGACGCTTTATCCTAAAATATACTTAAATCAAGAGTTAAGAGTTTAATAGTTTAACTATCTATTTTCTTCTTAAAAGTCAAAAACAAGGGAGCAGAAGCTATTTGACAAGTCTAGGTCCTGCCCCTGGTTTATCAGAAATATACAGCTGTTGGAGAACCAATTGGCTTGCGTAATTTGCAATATACAATGAGTAGACTCTTACTAAACCAGTTACCTCTTTTTGCAATAGAGGATTCTGTTTTAAGGTAAAAAAATATTTCGTTCCTACTGTTTTAATACCAAATATATTAACTAATGTTTCATTAGGAATCCCTTTCACGTCACATTTGTTAACGTTTTTGCTCTTTGTTGACCACTTACATACTTATTAAACTAGTGCTGACTCGACAATTTAACCTTTAACTTACTCATTAACATTTACATACCTATTAACCCAAAACTTATTAGTAGACTTCTGTACTTGTTTTTCCTTAATACTTAAATCTTTAAATGATTTGGCAGTCTGCTTATATGTTTATTGCTTTTTCTTCAGCTTCTTAACTATACTATCCATCCGAAACATAAAGCGATAGAGTTGTCAGCGCACTTGCCAAATATCAGGTCGGTCCTTTCAGTGACTGACTGACCAGAGTGATTGCGTGACTCGACGACTAAAGATTGACCAACTGTGACTGTTTCGACCCACGTATCTCTCGTGAAAGTTCCCTCTTTGACTGAGAACTGATCTTTTTTCGAAATAACAAACCGATTGCTTGAATGTAAGATATATATTGATTGATTGACTGACTCACTGACGGATTGATTGATTAATTGATGGATTGATTGATTGACTGATTGATTGCTTGGTTGCTTGGTTGTTCGGTTGCTTAGCTGATTAATGATTGATTGATTGATTGATTGATTGGTTGGTTGGTTGATTGATTGATTGATTGATTGATTGGTTGGTTGGTTGGTTGGTTGGTTGGTTGGTTGGTTGATTGATTGATTGATTGATTGATTGATTACTGGGTAAATAACTGAGTGGACGATGGATTGATAATGCCACTGCATGATAGTATGGTTGATTGAGTGAGTGAGTGAATGAGTGAGTGAAAGGACGATGGTTTGGCACAGTTGGTTTACGGTTGGACGTACGAACAGACAAGCATGTACGCAAAAGGATGTCGATTACCTTTTTGGCATGGCAAAATTAACTGCAGACGGACAGCTTATTGGCACAGAACACTACAGATCTTGTTGTAATCCATTGCGTTCTACATCAGTCAATATTTTAATTTCGGTCGGCTAAATACCGTTTACTTGTGTTATTGAAAGCAAATGTAAAAGCTACACATGCGAACAAATATCTCTCATCGACCGCGTGTTTAGAAAATTGAAAAGAGGTTTATCAAAAACAAAAAACACCAAATCGCACATCATAAACTATATTTTTGTTATTTTGTTTATATCTGGTTTCCATCAAAGGCATACTACTAAATTCCCGATGTTAACGATAACCATTTTGGTTTACGAGAAAGCGAATGACCAATGTTGCAATTTTTTTGTTCGTTAGTTGCGTGAGGGCAGTGTTACAAGTAACCGCTCTTTTAACACTGATCGACTTCTTGCTTTTTACATTTGCAGATGTAACGCCACCTAGTCCAAGGTGTCACGCAATCACTCAGGAACTGTGTATAGTGGCTGCGTTGAATCTGATTTCTATCGAATTATTGCATGCTTTTATCTTCTGAACTAGTCTGTAGTGTTCTGAGTTGTTCTGTGTTAGTCTTCTTGCGATAAGCAATATCGTTGGCGTAAGTCGGAATTTTTACCCAGGAACTGTATCAACTAACATAAGAAAAAAAATGTTAATAACTAAAGGCCCTTTTTACACGAGGCAATTTTCTCGCAACTCGCAACGCATCGGTATTGGGAAGCAAGTAGCAGAAAAAATAGCGCGTGCATTACGCCTTCTGTAACTTGCTAAGCAACGAACAATTACGAGGCAAGTTGCTGAAAAAGTTAAACAATCTTCAACTTCTCGCAATACGAGCGTGTAACGCTCTGCTGTCATGAACGTCGCATAACAAGTTGCAAGAAGAAAAAGTTCCCTCGTGCAACACGGCCTTAAGGTCAAACAGCGTTTATCTTCCTAACCATTTGCACTAATCTGTGTGAAATCATTAAGCGAGTCTAATTTTGACAAAATAAAACAATACTTCTTTAAAATTGTTGGCATGACAATCTTTTTGTTCCTTGCTTGTGCAACATGGCTTTAAGAACAAAGAGCGAGGACCGTACACTTATTTTAAATTTTTGTGTCGTTGGAATTAGACAATGATTTACTAATATATCATGGCTTTTACCGTCATTAAAGTAATACTAGATGATGTTAGAAAGATTCTGTGATTTATCAAAGTTGTGCTTTAACTGTTAGTATAGTTTCCATGGCAACACAACTGCACTACGTCTTCAAGAATAGCAAATTCCATTGATTATTAAAACTGCTCGGCTTTACAATTGGTGATACAAAGAGGACAAACAGGTACAAAAACACCCTTATTTATTTATTTTATTTATTAATTGTTCCTAATTGAGTAATTGAGCGTATGTCTCGAAGATTGGGCAATCGTTTCCGTGAACATGTGATATCTGTAAAAAACAATGAAACAGACCTATCCGACCAAGACATTTTAATTTTCCAGTCCATTCATACAAACATGTGGAAATTTTCGGAATCAACCTACATCTGGGAACTAATGATGCTTATAAAACGAAGGAATAAAAAATTATTTCCAAGCTCGGCACTTTAGCTCTCAATGGAATCGATGTCAGATTCTCACTTACTTGATTTCAAACAACTTTCTAGCTTTTTCAACAAGGGGACAAAAATTTAAATGGGTATGTTCCAAACACAGTAAAAACAAGTGTGTTAGCTAACACACCTAAGGTGTGTTCAAAAACACACCGTGGTGTGTTGGGATATTTGCTACACAATATGTTGTGTTACACTGCACACAATGGTGTGTTAAGCTGCACACCTCAAAGAAACACACCTTGCAAGAAGGTGTGTTACAGTAACACATCTTTCCTTTATACATAATAATTACTTCCAGGGTGTGTTAATAAACACATCCTGCAAAAGGTGTGTTATTATGGGTGTGTTACACCAACACACCATTTGGTTGGGAAGAGACCTTCAAGTAATAAGGCGTGTTAAATAGCACACCTTGCAATTGCAACACACCTTTTGCAAGCAAGCACATCTTTTTGAAATAACACACCTTTTGGGATAACACACCTTTTGAGCAAAGTTGATATAGCTAATGACATAAATACTAATAATTGCAGGTGGGAGCCACTTTAATACTAGACAATAGTCCAGTTTCGTATTCGTAGTTGCTGCTGATTACAATAACTACAGACTCGTTTTTACAGCGTTAGCCTCGACTTGATGTTAAATATTCATAAACACCAATGCAGATATCAGCATATTTACATGCAACTGGGAGTATTGTTGGAGGCTCGAACTTCTAATCGTTCTCGCTGGTATTTATGTTTATTCCACACCGAATCGAGGCTAACGCTGTAGAAATGCGTCCATGGTCATTGCAATCAGCGGTATCTGGGAATACGAAACTGGACTATTCTGATGGTTGTAACAACAGCAACTGATTATTTACTCACTTTTACACACTTGGTCTCGCATTTCACATCTCGGGCTCAATGCAAGTGGAGCTAGGAAACGCCCATAAACGTCTGGCCATTGTATCACCTTACCCCCGGTCCCACCACCGAATGCTTTGCACTTGTATGTACCAAGGTCTTCACTTGTCGGAGAGGTAACTGTGAAGTTATGGCCATGCTGTGTGGCGTTGCTTTTGAGTACAAACTCTTGTCTCGTGCCTCGTTTTGCAAACCAGAGTTGCGTGGTCGCATTAGGGTTTGTGGTGCTGCAGTCAAATGTAATGGGTGTACCAAACGCTACTCGGAATATCAGTAGAGGCGCTCTCTTGACAAACAGGAACTTATTGTCTGTGAAGACAACATCAAAGTTTAGTTTGTAATTAAACCCAGATAGTCAATTTTTGTAGGGGTCCAGGGTGAGGGCTCACCTTATAATTAAATATGTAGATTTTCACAAAAGTGGTAGCATCATATATATTTTTCGAAATACGTACTCATCGAACCCCCTAACTCCCCCCACCGCCGCGCCAAAATCCTAGATCCATCCCAACATTTCTGGATTACATTACAGCAGTCGCAAAAATGGAATGTAGTTTATTACCAGAAATCTGAAATCAGAGTTTTCGAGCGAGATTTGGAAGTCCCCAATTTTGCCACGTCGACCACACGTCACTGAAAGGCGCTCGAAAACTATCCTTGGAGACCCAGGGCGGTCCGTCGAGCGACAGAGAAATGCGGGTGTGAAAGAAATGGCAAAGTGGAACGTTGAGTCCTCGAGGATGTCAAAAACTCCATTGGGGTTTTGAACTTCTAGCAAAGAAAGAGCATGTTTTTGCAGTTAACGCATGAGAATGTCGCACCTTACCTCGTCCCCAAATAGTTGTTTGCAGGACTTGAGTGTATATATACACTTCAGAGTATTTTTTAATATAAGAACCGTCTATTCTTTGGACTAAGGCTGAACGTTTTTTACTTTTTTCAGGATCTCAGCCTCAAATTAAATGTTCTTAAATGTGTTTTGGGTATTTTTAGGAATCGTGTCTCTATAAATACATCCAAAGGCTTCAGTACCATCGCTGCTTGTACGTCTACAAATGCCTGAATGGTCTCTCGTGTCACTCCATGGAGCTTCTAACACACGGAGA
>JAOEHT020101402.1:0-40713 GCA_025448195.2 Parazoanthus atlanticus | reverse complement strand
TGTGCTGCCTAAGCCTGACCCTCTTTCAGATCCGAAAAATCAATTTCTTTTACCTTATTTTATACCAGCCCAAAAAACTGAATCTATTTAAAACCATTAAAACAGGCCAATAAAAACACTAGGAACGCTACACAGCACGTATTTTGCTTACATTATACCCTGAAGGCAGCGAAGTGATTGTCAAAAAAACTTCGGTGCAAATTAAAAGATAACTTGATGGTCCATAGATTCTTTGCAAAAACCACAACTCTTTTCGAGGTTAATCAGGCAAAGTGTACACTCTATTCCAGACCAAATGGGTGCGAATGAAAACCATTCCTTAAGGGCGGCACATACCCGTAGAGTCATTTATATATTATGGGGAGTACCCGGCCCTGGGTGTAACTAGGGATCGGGAGCAATGTGTCGTCCTTAACTGCAGAGTTTTTCTCGCTGGTGATATGCTGATTACTCTACTGTTCATTCTACCGAATCCAATGAAAATAGAACAACTTAAATTCAATGGTAATTTTGCCAGAAATATTTACCAGTCATTAAATATTTCAAGTTTTGTTGGTCAAATAATTGCAAGTGTTCCATGATTACAATCATTAAAAGAGTTGAAATTATTCTTGACATATAATCATTCTTAAAATAAACCAAAGTGTGTATTCTTTCTAAACATTTGCAATTCTATGCCAAGGCTGATTACAAATAAAACTTTGATTACGTCAGTTTGAAGCAGTCAAATCATTCTCAACTTTTTATTTTAAAGTACGGAAAGTTAAATGTACGGTTCTTCTGTCCAAGTGTCAAAACTGGCTTAACTAATCGATTAGGTCTAAAAATAGGCCATTTTTAAAGAACTGCCTATATAGTGACTTGGACCGGCGTAACTAAAGCTTGTGACGGTATTTAAAATAAAACTGATCTTTTTCCTCTTCTTGTGTCTTACTTCTTTATTCCTTTTGTTTTTAGCGTTTCTGTGTTTTTATTTTTAACTCGCTCATATATTTTAGATGAATAAGTGCCCCCCCTCCCCTTCGCCATCGGTTATCAGTTTTAGTTGGCAGTGCCCAACTCTTTTAAACTTAATGCGTTGGGTAACCCTATAATGTACACGATACTTAGTGAAACTTATGAGCGCCTGACAATCTCAAGAAATAGAAAGCAACGTTCATCTTCGGGCTTTGCTTTGCTTTGTTTTGTACCAAAGCGGCGTCGAGTCGCATCCGGACCTTCAGCGGAGCTGTATGTGCGATTTTTATTGATTTTTTAAGATCGAAATTCTGAGACTTTGCCTTAAATATGTGATTTGACTAATGTTAGTTTTCGAGGTTATTTTGAGTCGATCTGTGGCTGTTCTAGGGCCAAAAAGATCCTTTGGTATATACTCCATGGTGAAATGCCATGAATGCACCCTCGTTACAAACCTGCCCACTATTAGTTCAAAATTTTACAGACCATCTTTAAGTCTTCCAAAGGTTGGGGTCAGGTTATTTTTTTTGTTATTAGAACAAGCATTGTTAGTTATTAGTAAAAGTATTAGCAGTGTCTACTAGAGTTTGTAACGAGGGTGCATCCATGGCATTTCACCATGGAGTATATGCAGATGAAAAACTGAAATGTTATGCCAGCGGTAGGCGTCCCTCAGCGCAGGCTCGCGCTGAACTTGTGCGTCAGCCATCTTGTTTTGTAGAAGCTATTCCATGTAGGTATTCATGAGTGGTCCTACATACTTTCTCTTACCTTTCTTTATTTTGCTTGCTCTGCTATCTTTGCTTGCTTAGGGTTAGGGTTAGGGTTAACTGCAGTTTAGGTTAGGGTCTACTTAGGTTTAGGAATATGGTTAGGGTTAGCAGACTGCCAAGAGAGATAAAGAATCTTTTACAATCAGTACTGACCAACTTCTAATCTTAACTCATGTATGAGAAGCTGAATTTGGTAACAGTTGATTTGTTACAAGGTTAGAAAAAAAAAGCTTTGTGAATCTGTTCGAGTTGTGTTTTCTCTTTTTTCCACAATTTAACAGTAAAACCGGCCTCGCCTTAGACATCTGAGTGAACAGTGAGCTAATCTTAGTGCAGTAACGGTCATCTTTGTTGAATAGCTTCCATTTGCCCTCGACACCTCAACTCTAAGAACAATTGATATCTGCTTTTGTCTCTGTGGCCTTATCAAACTAACACTCCCGGGAGACTTTGTGTACAAAACAGCTTTTATTAACTAGCTTATTTGGCTTATTGACGTCCTCCTAAATAAAAGAATATACGTGTAGAAGGAGGGCTTTCAAAACGAGATAAAGGAGGAGCGACAATTAAAGTATGAATATGGAAATACAGTACTATTCATTTATCGAGCCGTTGACACAATAGAATTAGAAAAGAAGCTAAAAACGCTTTCCTTACGCTTTGGTAAAAAGAGAATCAGTCGTACACATCTTAAAACTAGTGACAACATTATAGTGCAAGTAGCACAAAACTTGTCAGTAGAACTGTTCTTATAGGTTATATATTGGTGTGTTAAAATGATCGTAGATTTATTGATAAAAATGCACAGTCTATTGAATTTGGAATTTGGAATAGTAATTTTTAAGCTAGTTTTCAATGACAGCAATTCTTGTAAAACAAAGTGCATTGATTTGTGGCCGTAAATGTGACTCTGAGGAATATTTGCTATATTGGCTAGCCTTTAGCAGTGCATTGACCAGCTGCTAACAGGGAATTTGAATAAAGACAAACGAATTTTGCAACGAACTTTGTGCGAACGAAGTTGATCATTGGAAAAATGAACTCACTTCACGCTATCATAATGCATGTTTCAATTTGAAACAAAGCTCAACCATGATGACGGATAACTTGCACTCTGTGAAAGTTTGAAGGCCTTTCGACTAGCATATTGGAGGTATAGAGGAAGACAGCTGCATGTGTGTACAGTAGTCTGTGTGGACTCTATTCAACGATACAATTTAGTAGAAGATAGCCTAGGGGGGCGGCCGTGAAAGCGGAATCATTAAAGAAACGTTCATGTGTACGAATGTTTTTGACAAAAGCAGCTCTGGAAGGTATCTTTCCTTTTATTGAAGTATAGTTGTTGCTTCAACTAAGTTTTAATTTGTGAACAAGCCGGTTGTTTTTGTCGGCATTTTGAGCGGGTATTTGTATGTGTTCGCGCCGTGTCACCTTAATTGTTTTCAAAATAGCGAGGGCGGGGGAAAATACTTGCTTAAAGGAGTTAATCGGCGGTGTAGCGGTAGAAAAAAGGAACAGATATACAGTCGTAATAGATAAACATTGCTAAAGGATCTTGCAGTAATTTGTTTTAATCAGATGGTGTTCAGTACGCGATTCGCACTTGTGAAGCTCAGCGTGAGCTCTTTAGAACTATCATAACTGGTCATAAAGAGGCCTTGATTGTTGCCGCCAGGCAAGTTCGAAGACTTAGTTTATCAGTTGAAACGATTAGCAAAACTATTACTTAGATTTTTCTCCAACAAAAACACATTTGTTTGTTTTCATTCTCTATTGAATTGTACAAGCAAGCCGAATGTCTGTGAGTGGTTTGAAAATAATTATCCGTTCTAACTCAATACAAATGCATAACGATTGAAATAGCTATATGAATTTGACTGCCATTCTTTACAAATCTAAAACGCTTTCCGGAAACTTTCATTGCATAAGAAATGCATTTTAACCGATGTCTAAGTGTACTCCCTTTCATTTGAAACTTGTGGGCATCCTTTTTGAGTTTAATGGTCTCTCTCAACCTTGTCGATTGGTTCAAAAAGTTGAACCAGTGATGTTTAGTCTTTATAACGATAAAAAAAACCCAGGTATTTGACGAAATTAGTGCTTTTCCTCGACAGCTTTCTGCCTGAGGTAACCATAACGAATGACTGCCCTATTTTCCTTTCATTTGGCGCACACTGTTCTAGATCAACTTCAATTAGGTCACTGATGGGTCGGTGGGTGTAATTGAAGGTGTGCAATTCACTCGCTGTCAATTGATGTCGGCTCAAGCAATAAGATGATTTTAACCCTGAGTGCCAGCAATAGACAAAGTAAAATATTTAAGTATAGCTGTTGAAAATTCAAAAAAAATAATACAAAAAGAAAGTTTTCAAAACAACGGATACTATACATCCTCTATATAGGGGTGACTTCTAGCCGGATTATCGTAAAACAGAATAGATTCATTGACTGAGTCTTTGATCGCTTGCAAGGTCCTCGCGTATTTGTGACTGCGTAGTTTAGTGAGATTAACAACAGTAAAATTTGATTGCTTGTGTTGCGATGTATTTTTATCTAGTTGTTTTATCAGTTTATAGATTTGGATCTGAAGAAAAATCATGCATTTTCTGCAAAATAAAGTCCGATAAATGTTTATATATCATGAATTTAAGATCGCAAGTATAACTGAACTGATTACTTTCACTATGACAAAAGAAAGATCTCCCACTTCTCAACATTTCTAGGTTTGATTATTAGGATGCTGAAGGAAATTTATGTAGAGTTCTAAAAAGAGTTGGAAAACAAATTTAGACAAAATGGACAACTGATCTGCTGTGGAAAACAAGAAATGTATTTTATCTGTTCCTAATTCCCCACAGTGAGTTGAGACTTCGGCGTTGGCAAATGCGATATGGGACGAACAATCACATTCTTATTTTTGAGATGGGTGCAGCTCGATATTTCTCGTCGTATATCGCAAAAAGACTGTGTTTTGCTTTTTTGTCGCCAACTGCCCACTACCAATTGATGTTGTTCAGAAAGACAAGTTGCTTTGTGAACTAATTAAATAAGATGAAATCACTGTATTCACGGAGCACTGGCCGAATCACTGAACGTTCGCACACGTTCTGCTCTCACATTCATATAAATTTTTCCATTGTTCATTTTGTTTTCTTCATTTATCACTCACGTTCAACAGATTTCTTTGCTTTTTTACTATAATGTATTCGATATCGAACCATCTCCAACACCTTTACTTTTCTGAAGTCAAGATGTCAGTTTCCGAGGCGCTGGTGAAAAATTAGCGCCTTTTTGGTCGACTGAAACGGTCGTTTGTTCAATTTTCGCTTTTGAAGAAACCCATTATTACATTGCACTATAATATATACGTTACAGAGTTTACGATTATGGTGCAAACCTTAACGAGCTGATTACAAATACAGCTCGTTTAAAGATCCGTTTGACATCACAATAGGAAATGAGAAAATGATAATTCTGCCAGCCCAATAGCATTTTAAGTGAACTTTGCAGATGTCTGAGATCACCTTTAAATGTGTAGGAAGTTAAACGATGAACCTACTTAGTACCTACTTTTCTATCCAGCTGAGGCAATATTTGTTTTCCCCCTAAATTTCAAATTACGTTAAATGAGAGTGCGAACTCGCGAGAACTTTCCCGGTTATGTCTCTAGTATTTTATTGTGGAAAAAAGTCCTAAAAACTTTAACAAGTAATTATTAGTTTTGCTTCTCTGTAGATAATAGGTACAGGTTTCCTGTGCTCGCAGGAAGCGTCTATTGTTATCTGTGTATTAAAAACACTCCAAGTACCAACTGACAGTATCTCACACAAACTTCTGTGCCGCATGCATTTAGCTGTGGACTGAAAATTCGTTTGCGATCTTTCAGCTTTATTAGCCGGCTGGAAATTTTAATGACTGAATGACGAGTTTTCTGCTTCCTTTTCAGAGCAAAGTGCTTTTTGTGTTTTTAGAAACTTGTACAACAAATACAAAATCTTCGCCACTTATCATTTTAGTTGAAAAATGCACCAAAAATCTGACAGCGATAAAAAAGACTTTGCACTATTTTGTTATTAGAAGTTCAATTGAAGAAAGGAAATTGATTCGAGCTCGAGAAATTTTAGCCTATAAATAACCCTTCTTACTTAAATCAGTTCGAATGGCTCGTTTTAATACATTGGCACTGAAAATTTGAGCACTGGGTGTTTTAAGATGATTAATTTCTTGTCTCCACCAAAGGACTAGTGTCGTGTTATTGCATGGAAGCACTTTGAACGAAATTATATTTGAAACAATTTATAAACATAGAATCATGAATCGGCGTTTGTTTTTTTCTATTTGTCGGATATCGAACAGTAGATTGTAAGAAAATTATAAACAAGTTTTTAATACAATCTTACTACGTATATTCAGCAACTCCCCAACCGTGTAATTTGTATGCAAATAACCAAGTGTTTCTGATGTACTAAAGCTCTTCATCGTGCAAAGTTATATACACCATTAATGTACACATGTGATATTTGTTATTCAGTTCGTTTCATTCCCAACTGAAACTACAGGTTCCCTTAGTGAAGCTTACTTTGAGTTTAATTAGGTAAATACGATATTTATTGGGTTGTAAATCCTACATAGGACACACCGACATAAACTGACCCGACTTGTGTGGATTGTAGTTACTGGAGCTACAAGAAGGATGCTTTTAATAGATGCAACACGGACTAAAACTAAAAGCCATATTCTTCACTTTAATTTGATAGAATTAACTGAGAACCTTGAAACAAGTCAGTATCACGTCAAGATCATCTACATTTTATGCTAATACTTTAAATGATATATTTCTCAGTAAGTACCGTAGACTAACAAAATACCAAAAGGTGTCATAATTGTGATCTGAGACAAAAGCTCATCGTTGCTTTTTGCCACGTTTTCTCGCCTTTTTTAATTTTTGTACCGATTTCGATTACGTCTTCTTGCTGTGGAAATTGAACAAAAAACATAAAAAATTCGCGTCCAATTTGTCATTGCAGAAATATAAAAACTTAATAATAATTGAAAGAGTGTGACATGTACTGATTTTCAACATTTTAATGGCGTCAAGGGAAACGGTATTTGATCAACTAAAAATGTTATTGATTTTGTACTTTGCAACTCTTCAAATTTCTTAGTAAGATTAATTTTAGTTTTTACTTTATAATCACAGCAAACATTAGAATCCCGTTTTCCTGTTCAAAAGTTTCAGTTCGGTTGCTTTTGCTACATCTACAGAAAATTGCGAGTTTCTCTGATAATCAAAGAGACAGGTGTTTTACAGGTAATTACCATTTTTGCATAAATGAGCACTTTCTCTCAAATGAAACATTTTCATAAGTATAGTGGAAATAGATATTCCCTTGTGACGCTGTTAAGAGTTGAAAAGTGTTAAACGAATTTTTTCTGTTCTTACAGAGAATGGTAATTTCTTGCGTTGCGGGCTAGCTGACGGCCTGATGTTAAGCCGCGATTTAAATAGAGCATGGAAGAATTGTTGATTACTGCCGGAATAGGGGGCCCGGACAAGTTGCCGGAAAACAAATCTTTAACGGTGTGGGCTCTGTTGATTTATTACTCTTGATTACTGACTAATTCCAGCAGGACTGAATGAGATATTTGTCGGAAGAAACGGCTTTAATGTTAATCTTGTTTCCAGATTTTTCTCGATTGATTTCATATGCTGGCATAATATATAGTTGGACTGGTTCACTCTAGCGTTCATCTAAAATGTTACAGTGTCTTTGTTCATAGATTTCAGCTATCTTTGTTTAAAAATTGTGAAATGTAAAACTTGTCTTTGACATAAAAGAAACGGCGGAGTAAAACAAACAAGACGATGCAAAACTGGCCAATTCACTGAATGCGCAGTGATCGGAATTTTCATCTTCTGTTTTATTCGCGACAGGACGCACTATTAAGAACAATTTTAAGCAATCTTATCACTTTTGATTCGACAGCTGCTTGTTGGAACGAGACCGCTCAATTCAATCAGAGAACAGTGAACGTTCAGCTCATACTAATAGTACCCAGTTGTTAGATGTAAATGTGAAACAGCGGTACTCGATCCACTATACTACAACAAACTTCTTTTGGCATATAAGCCAAGCTGGAGATGATGAACAAATACTAAATAGCATGTCACAGTTTCTAATTCTGCAAGTTCTGCGGAATATCAAATAACTCTTTAATAAAAGAAATAGAAGAGAAATAAAGAATATACATTTAAATATATCATATAGTTTAGTATATCAGAAAAGAAAACCAAATATCAGCAAGGTTGTTTCAGGGATCAGTACAGCATTCGACCTTCTTAATTCCTACCTTATTTGGAAGGGATTAGCTTTACAAAAACTGAAATGTGGATAACCCAATTTTTAAAAAATACTTCAAGTCCAAGCCAGATCCAGGTGAAACCAAAGGAGTTAACGGAACATTTCATAAAGCCTCTACCAATTATATTACCGATCTTCGTTACTCTAGGTTGTTACACATATAATACTGTTGGATAAACACAGGCTTTGGCATGATGATGAACATTTTGTTCTTGTGCAGAGCACAAAGCAATAGAGCAGAACTATAGTAGAATTAGTATTAGTGGATACACGCTTTATTTATAAGAACAAACTGCAGCTCAGATTTGCCAAAATTTAAGAACAAGTTAAGAACAATCTGAAGCTCTCGCAAATCCATAAAAAATGCAGTTTTTCAACTAGATCAGTTATTTTATGTATAAATAAGAAAAAAATTAAGAACAATATGAGGCTGATTATATCTGGTTCTTTTAATTATATATACAAAAAAAGCGTGTAGCGATAAAATTCGGCAATTCCAAAGAGAAATCTCCGTCAATTTGTATGATGAAATTAGTTCAATAAATAACGGTTGCATTTGAAACTCGGTTTTACGAATTTTGAATGATTTGTAAGCTGAAAGCCGGATAACGTTAAGTTAAAGAATATTCAAAAATACTGTTTGTTTATGTAAATTTTACCTTAGTGGTGTTTTGGGATTGGCACAGCCAACAGCCATTACGTTCTCCGACGGGCTATTCCCTCTTGAACTCTGAAAACCATTCAACCCGGCTCTGAAAAACAATCCCCAGATATTGGCGTTTCGATTTCAGAAGTTAAAGACATTGGAATTCAAAACTTCGACTCTACTTGGTTGATAAGGATAGTAGAAATCGAACACTGAAGGAGACAAGGATTTATTACATAGATAATCGCATCTTCACGCCAGACAGATAGATTACAATTTGGATATTTCAACTAGGTGTCAAGGTATTCGATCTTGTGGTAAACATAGTACAGAACAACTTTAATACACGCATCTGTCAATTTAGGATATCCATTCCTTCCTGTGAGAATCTGCAGCAGTCCGAGCATCTAGCCCTCAGGGCTTCAGTTCAGAATTTTGGTCAAATATATCCTGTAATCGTGTCAAATCCCATTTGTTGCCTGTTTCATCAGTTTTGTCTAAGCAAAAGCTTTAATACTCCAGATGATAATTTTTTTTTCTAAACTTCTATTTGTGACAGCTCGTTTGTCATGTTTCAAAATGGTAGTATATCGGGAATCATTGTCGAAAGTAGGCCGATTTCAAAGTTTTATGTTGTCAATTGCACACAGTAATACTTCGACTAAATGTGTATCATACATCTGGAAAATATCTTTCTTTGATTTTTTTAACTCGATTTTTAAAGTGGGCTCTTTGAAAACCATATCCGGCTGAAGCGATCAATCTAGAAGCTTCGGTTCCATATTTATGAAGCCTTCTTAAGACAAGCGAAGGGTCTATAAATATTAGTTGATTTTACATGATAACAACAAATGATATGTGCGGGAGAAGCTTGAAATCCCGTCCTTTTTGCAGTAATTGATTCCCAACTTTTGTAGGATCTGAGAGTTTAATACAACAATGAAAAATACAACTTTCGAGTTTGATGCAAAGGCAACAAACTCTTTATGATAGAGCTGGAGGTGTTGGTAACCCGAAATAACCTAAGGTTAAAAATGCCAGGTTGTCAGTTCCTTCGGATAGAGTCAAGATGTTTGTCAGAATTCTTTGAGTTATAGTAAAATCAAGCACTCCAAAAACCATTTTGCACGTAGTGACAAATGCTAATAAAAAGTTAGAAATCCAATATTCCTTGGATTGCAAGGAATAGCACTCAAAGTCCAAGATGAATGCTCATTTCCAAAGAAAGCTGAAATCAGTTTACCTGAACTACTTGTTCGAGTTTCAACCAATTTTCTGGCACCGCATCATTGTCAGATTCTATGCAAAATAGAAGTCATTTTGAGCTAGGAAAATACTGCACCAATTCGGAGAGCTATGGCTCATAGCTGTACTGAACTTCCGGCGAAGACGACACTGATAAATTGATTAGTAGTAGTAGTAGTACAGGCTCTGTCTCCTTATCACAGTAAGTTACAGTTAACAAAAACTAGAGAAGTGAATCGCGGCCGAGAAATTGAATAATGTATAAGGATAACTTCGCTATTTAATCAAAAGTTTTAGGCTTTATTAAAATTATTCCAACAGCATAGACTTAGTTTGGGATGTGACGCTGAACAGAACAAACAAATTACAAAGACCGTGAAGGCCTTGAGTAAATACTGGCTGATAATTTGTGCTGATAGACAAAAGTTCATCACCCCAGGCTACGTGGCTCCTCATGTTTGTTAAACAGATATTTGCCAATTTTAATCACATTTTAGTTTGATGAAGGAAATGAAATGAAGCCGGATTAAATGTAAGAAATTCTGTGTGAGGTTTCCTGTCTGTATTCATATGGACTCTGGCGTCTGTCATTTCTCGGTGAGTAATTAACATTTACAAGACTAAGAAAAGCCAAAAAGTACATGTATTTGTTTAACAAAAACTTTTGATGTATTAGTACAATATCTATTTTTAGGTTTTGGAGCTCAAATCCTCAATGAGGAATTGTTTCTAAAAAATTAATCAACTAAACATTCATTTTTCTCTTTGCAGCTCTGCAGACCTTTTTCTAAAACTGCAAACTCAACTTGTAAAACCAAAGAGGCATTAAGAATTTTAAATAAACATTTAGTGAAGTGCCATTTCAAAATGTACATGATGCTTTTGTGAAGTGGTTTGCCTATCTGAGAACTGTTCAAATAGTCGAACTCAGATACGTTAAAAAAGCCGATGATATTGCATTCTTCAAGTGCTCCTGCGTCCAGGCGAAGACAGTCCGGCTTGGTAAATAATGAATATATTAGATAAATGAACAAATATCAACCCTCGCTTGCTAGATCAAGTTAAAGTTTGCACATTCTAGCGAACATTAACAAGTATTTGCCAAGCAACTGGCGAACACTCGTGTAGCAACTAGCATTTAACAATACTTTGTGATTGAAATCTCAGACAAAACATTTAAAATTTCGAGATTCATGTACTGTCACACGAAATTTAGTCTCTGCACTTCAAAATCGGTTTTATCTTTAGTACATTATCAGAAAGTTATTTTCATCTTTGATTTTACAAGCCAAACCAAAATTTCAGAATTAAGATGTATATATGTCGATTCCTGCCTATTTCTCAATGTCAAAAGGCTCCCATGGTGACTGCTTTGAAGTTTTGTTGATACTCGGAGGGCATTAAACAGTACACACGGCATCAAGATCGCCGAGCTTGACCTTTGAAATTATCGTTAAGCCTTTAAGACGGTTTATTGTGGGTTTCTTCTTCAGTACTGAAATTGGCTAAACAGGTTCTGTACCCCTTTCAAATGAGATGCCTCCAGAATTGGAACCCTTGACATATGTGATACCAATGGCCCTGTGTTAGAACTTCTCACAGTCCCAGTGTATCAGCTGCAAAGATATAAAACTGTTATTGTCTTAGTCTTCAGTACTGGGTCAGGAGACATCGTGGCTCGGTTATTCTTTCTGGGTACATTCACATTACCGTAACAACAGCTTTTAGCTCAATGATTTCAATGCCACTGGAACATCCATAAACAGTATTTCATATGAGTATTGCATATAATTTACAAGTATATTGAAGTGATGTATCATTTTGAGTTTTTTTTTTCACATCTTAAATATATCAGTTACGGAGTATGGTTTGTTGATCATATTTGAAAGGGTGTCAAACTAAATAAGTGTTGCTATAAAACTTTTGACTCCAAACGAATCAATAAAGAAGAAGAAACGTAGTTTCGTTTTTGCTCACTCATGTGGAGGAGCTCGAGGGGGTAATTTTGTACCAATTTAAATAAATACAGATTAAAGGAGTCTTGAGTGCTGTACATATTACTAAAACGAAATGTTGATTTCCAGTAATGGTTTCTAATGTCTTACTGTTACCCCACAACCTGCTTCTTGATTACAGTTTGTGAATTCCAGATTGGTTACTCGTCGTAAACGTTGGTTGCCTTGGTTCGTTGCATTCATTGGAAGTACACATTTGCTCAAGTGGTACCTACAAAATTGTCGAACTTCAATTTGAGATGAATAAGAAATGCACGTAAAAAAGTTGATAGAGTCCGCCATTAATACGTCTTTTCAGTTTTACACATATTATCGAGACAATGTGAGTAACTTTATTTGCATAAAACAAAACACATTTCATTTCACCTGACTATCTTTTGTAGAATAAGTTTTAGGGAAACGAAGAAAGACTGTGTTTGGCGCACGAATTACAATCGTTCAAATTATCCACGGAAATACGGTGTTTTTAATTTTTTCATCGTACATTCAATGATATTAGGCTTAGTATCAAATATCAATACTTCTGTTTTAAAAGTGGAAGATGAAATACTTTGTGAGAGTACAATTTAAAATTCCATTTTTGCACTGTCATTACACTCTGTACTACATCAATCAATCAACCGAAAAAGATAATTTTTACTGTGAATGCGTTTAATTTTTTTCTCGATAAACATTGGCCATTGCATTCCTCCAATCTTTCTGCTTAGGTTTCAATCATACAGTTAAAAGTTGTTGGAAGATTGTTTCGATTAATTTGTACATTGATGTACATCTAAAAATAACAGAATTCTAAATGCCAGTTTGTATTTAGAAAAACGTTTTTGGAGTAAACTTTTGGTTCATGAAACAAGGACCAATGGGTAATGTCTGTCAGCTGAAGTATTTCTATCCAATATCTGTTCGATACTATCAATTTGGAATCAAAATTATCACATGGTAACCAAGATAAGTGCGGATGTTAGCTTTTCTTTTTAAAAAGCAAGTTCTATGATTAAAAAGTGGCAGCAGATAGATAAGGAAACGGACATCTCGATGGTTATCTCCGAGACTATCGCAACATCGCCGCCGCTTCACTCACCAAAAAGTGATAGTCTCAGCTACAAACCCAACTGCAATCGCAAATACACGTTGCGGCACCTGAGGTCGATATTTGAGTCCATAACTTAACTGGACATTACTGAATCTCAAAAGCTAAGTAAACAGACTACAATTGATTCAAGTACTTCCCAGTAGGGTAGTGATTATTGGTAATCGATAAACTGCTGACAGAACTAGAAGCAAAATAACCAAATGCCGTTTTCATTTCACCTTTTATTATGTCCCAAGTATATGTATATATTGGTATATATATCTATATATCTAGTAAGAGTGAGGTAAGCTGGTTTGATAGCTTGCCCGAGGTCTCTTGAAAGACACTCGTGCTCACTGATAATGACCGTGTTTACATGAAACGCATTACTAATGACCATTAAGTTAATTAACTATTGTTTACTATCCATCACTAGTGTGTTTCTTGAACTTTTTTTGACATCTTCCATTGAAAGGGATCCAACTGATGTGTCTAGTCAGTTCAGAGTAGTTTTGTTCTTTTCTTCTCTATAGATTGAAATCGTTAGCTATCTGTGCCATACGCCCGAGTGTAAGTACATTCAGCAATTAGCAATTTTTGTCGATTGGGCCATTGCGGCGTGCAAACTATTCAGGGCTCGCTTTTAACCCATTTCAAATGGTAATCTAAAAGGATTGGAAACATATATTAAAGCAAGGTGTTAATATGCTCCGAAACAAATGATTTCGTTTTGAGGATACCCTTCTAGTACACGACCCCCACTAATGACACCATACTAAAAGACAGTTGCCAAAGATATTCATTCCTGTCAAAAGATTTTTTAAAGAACTGTCAAGGCCAGTAGTAATAATACTGGGATTAACACCGGATATCTTACATATACGTTACAGGGAACAAGCGAAGGCGACCGATGATGTTCAAGACACTGCTGTGTCCTTCGTAACCTTAGTGGTCTCTTGTCCCGCTACATTTTAAAAATATCAAAATTTTCGATTTTCGCTTAAAGTTGTCAACTTGTTCCCAGATTTCGATAAATATTCAAAGAATATCTGACTCTTCTACTCGTGGTAAACAAATAAAATCGTCCTAAATGGGTTTGGTGAACTAGTTCAACATTATTTCGGATCGGCTTTATTTATTGCCAAATGGTTCTGAGCAGGACAAAGAGGAAAGACTTATCGGACTTATCAACGCAGCTAAGCCTTCGCAGAAAAATGTTGCCACGGCAGCTATGAAACGTGTATGCTTTGAGCTTCAAATATTATAAATTACAGAGTAGTCAAAGTTTCTATTTATAAATCTCACATTTACAACAATATTTCTGTACATCAATTCGACAATTTCTACAGTCCACATTTCATGTTAGGCGTTGTTCTCTCCTCGTAAAGGCAACCGCGCGAAAACAATCGGTTGGCTCTATACACACGACCTCGTAGGTCTACGAGATAAAATAAAAAGATAGGCTTTTGAATAGGCTTTTGAAGTATTCTTTGCCTGTTCAAAATATTTTCCTAGTAATATTTTAATGATTTATATCCAATTTAGTGTTCGATCTAGTCCCCTAAGTCGATATCTTCGTCGTCCAGATCGTCTATATCCAACTTAAGGTTTTTCGTTTTTAGCCCGCGGAGGTCTTCAAGTGTTCTGCCGTCTGGTGATAGCTGTACTTTGGTTTGGTTGAGATGTGAGTTATGGGAATTCCTGTGGTTCAACCTGGAAAGGAGACACAATGGAAGGAAGTTAGGAATTATTAACAATATGAAGATCAAAACTAAAATAGCTTTTATTTCTTTCACATGTGATATAAAAATTTCATGAGAGATTTACAAGAGGACACAGTGGCTAAATTAAAGCTAGTTTTGAGTAATAAACCAATTGTGTAAGGGTGAAAAACTGGTTATCGAACACATTACAGTTTTACAAACAGATTTAGCAATGAAAATGTAACACATTAGGTAGGTTCCGTTCATCTGTCGCGTCGGGAAGTTCTCTTTTTGTATCTATCTTTTCTTGTTTAGATTTAGTCAATAATATCTTCATGAGTTGGCTGAAGATCTTGACATATAGCAAAGAAAGCGGGACATTAATAAACATTAGCAAAGTACTAACTGTACAGATGTTTAAAATCGGCTTAAAACAGCGTTAAACTAATATACGTGTATTACTTTCAATTTTAGCCATTAAAAACTGGCTGCAAGTTAAAGCAGCTTTAATTCCTATCGGAAGAGTGATTAATCATTTCTACGACATTTGCTTGTCTCTTTTTAGATAGTTTACCATGGCGATCTCATACGATCTTCTTTTTAATCATAGAAAATACACTAGATGAAAAGATAACAGTTGAATTGAGCGTTTGTTCACGACTTTGAACGCAAAAGTGATAAAACTGGCTCAGCCAGAATATTAAAATAACCGAAATAGAAAAATAAAACGCGCGGTTTGTCTTTGAGCTCTTGAATTTAGTGCATTTCATTTCATTTCATTAGGAACTTTAAAATAATTCGCTGCCAAAGGGGATATTTCAGTAGAATGCATTTTCGCAATTGCTTATGAGCTATGTCAAAATTTGGGAAAATTTTAAAAAATGCAGCACACCATAGATAGTGCGGCTACCCAGTAGTTAAAAATTATCTTTGAAAACATCTACATTTTAAACGTACGTGTTCTTAATCGTGTTTTTCTCTTATCAAAAGTCAGACCTTTTTCAAAATTTAAAAAAAAGTTGTTTCACATGGAAAATGATTCGAAACAACGAAAAGAAAAATATAGGTGATCCAAATCCGTGCGTCTGTATCTGCTCTTGGTAGAAACACTAATAGCTTTCAGGTATTCAGTAACTTTTTACAAACATCGAAGAAAAAAGGATTTGTCGCTGAAATGCGAATGTCTTTTCTTTCCAATTCTAGAAATATTGGCAAAGTTTATTGCCCTTTTTGTTGATTTTAGAAGATTTAAAATCTAATCAGTGCCTAAAAAGCGGAAACTTGTTTTAAGACTTCAAACGTGCAAACAATAAATTGCGGGTTAAAGAGTGTGCCAAGGTTCGATTTTGATTGAAAGACGAAGACAAAAGTTTCGTAGTGTTTTGGTTATAGTATTGAAAAACATCGCGTCGTTATCGTAAAAAGGCTGTACTTTGTAATGCTTTGCTTGGCCTCCGGCTGAGATGTTTGAAAAAGGTTCACCCGCTGAGCTCTTTCATCGAGTATTAGTTTCTATTTGCTATTTTGAATAAATGTGGCAGTCTTAGGAGTGTAATTTATCACAGATTTTAACTAATTCAAGTTAGCAGGTTTTGTGGCAAAACAAGGTATAATTATCACCATGAAATAGAATCACAGGTTTCAGAAATGTATAACGTGGTATATGTTACTGACAAACCATCAAGTATGAAAGAAAAACAAGAAATAAAGCGTTGGTATAAACAATTACAATCAAGAGAAGTCGAGAAGGAGATCTTGATAAAGATTGCTTTTTTATCTTTTCCTGTTCGAGGTGCCAAGATTTCGTGGATATAGCAAAATTTGTACAGTATCGTTCTGTCCAGCGAAGAACTTTTCGATTGTCAGAAGTAATTACAAATTTTGTCCAGCTTTGTAAACTAAGGCATCATTTCAAAGGAGTAACTGAACCCTGTGATCAATGTCTTCTCACTTTGTCGCGCTGTGTTTAGAATATTACTCTTTTATAGATGGCGAAATGAAAGCTTTCCAGACCAGTGGACACCTATATCATTTCAATCACCCACAAAACTTAAGAAAAGTCACCAACATTATAAAGAGTTTTGAAAACCAGACACACGCAGAAACAACGCAATTTCTTTGCTAAGAACTTCCAAGCATGCTAAGGAATGCCACTGCCCCTTGAGAGTCTCCAGCCGGAACGAACGTTTCTACGTACTGATGTCGATTCTTTTGTAAAATATATCGTAATTGCATGAAGTACCTTCGTTGCGAAGCAAGTTCTCTCTAGACTGCGATATTGCCTTTGAAAGGTGTTTTTCTTGTGGTGTTTTGATTCAGGTGGCAAACTGGCCGAGGCTTTGAAAGGCAGTTCACTGTCGCTCTTGGTTTCCCATCATCGCACACACTTCAGTCGAGTTCTATTTCCTTCTTTTCCTTACTTTAGTTTCTATCAGTTAAAGTCCTTAAACCGAAAGCTTTTTTTCCCATAGAAATCCTTCCCCAAAACTACGAAATATGTATTTTTAGCAATAGATATAACAGCAGATAGAGATTGGAAGACGCTATTATGAAGTTCTCTCTCGGGACTCGGATGACTATCACAGGTTGTTTCTTGTTATTCAACAGACGTTAAATAATATTTCTTGCATTTTGGTGGCATCATTATTGGATCAAGCCCAAGTAAACAAATAACCACATAAATAGAGTAATCTTTACTAAGTACTTGAGAAAATTATGTGGTAACTGTGCTAAGCACAAAGTCGATATGAGGGGAATTAAAGGGTTTCTTTGCGGATTCAGGAAACGAGTATAGGACCAAAACAGACAGGGTAACTTGGTATGCCGTGAAAAAGAACTGTAGCCGTGTGCAAGTAGGCAGACAGATTTTTGTGGCAGATGGATTTCAAACCAAGTTGATGTGAAAGTAGATCCGAACATCAGTCACTTCGTGGAGCAACTCTTTAAATGAATAACTGTTGTTTACAACTGTTGAAATTATACTAAAATGTCTGTTTGCCACATGGCACTAGAGCCCGTTTTACTCTACCACCAAGACTCGTGTCAAGTTATCTGGCCTTTGAAGTGTCCGTTTCAAGTCTAAACGTTCTTTGTCGCATATGTTACACGGGATCCCCTTAAACCAATTTATCAAAAAGGAAGATCGAACTAGCAACGGAAATCACCTCATGCGCTCCAAGGCACAGCCGATTAACGGCAAGCAAACTAGTGCGGTTATAATTTTAACTTTAATTTGCCTATTTCCGTTTCAGAGGTGCTGAGTAGTGCTTGAATCCCTCCTGGGATTTTGTACAAGTGACACAGGACACTTTTAAAAATATTTGCAATAGCCTAAAATGTGTTCACACAAATACACTAACTTTTTTACTTATATTCGTCTTACAAACTAAAGAGAGCATCGCATTGGTTCTTACCTATTTTTGGCGGCCGCTGCACGGTCCCTCTGTCTCCTGTTCTTAAACCAATTTCCAACCTGGGTCGGTGTTAGTCCAGTGGCTTGTGCTAATTCCCGTTTTTTGGTTGGATTTGGGTAAGGATCTTGCAAGTACCACTCTCGTAATAGGCTTCTCGTCCTTTCTTTAAAGCAATGAGTCTTCTGTTCTCCGTCCCAAATTGTTCTCGGCAAGGGAAACTTCTTACGTACTCGGTACTTATCTACAGGGCCTAACGGCCTTCCACGCAGCCTTTCAGCCTCCTGGTAATGCGCCTCTAACCACATCGCTTGCAGTTTAGCATGAGAGTCTTTGGTGAAGCGATGGTTTTCTAGTATGTGGTACAAATCTCGAAAGTTACCTGTATGATAAGCTACGATTGCTCTGGCCCGGAGTACACTTTCGTGCTTGCTCAGTGCTTCCAATGTCCCAGGAGCCACAGGTAAAGACCATAAAAATCGTCCAAGTCTTTCAACATCCCCGCTTTCTTCTAACGTCTCGCAGACCTGAGCGATTTGTGATGGTGTGAAGGAGAGTGTCGGAAGTGGGGCAAACATGACTACTTTCCTTGCTCCCGGGAATCTAGGATTTTGTGGTTACTGGTTGGACTCTATTAACGCTAAATGCCGGGGTGTGTCGAGCGTTCTGCAAAGTGTCAGTATTTATCACGAGTTAGAAACACAGGGCATATTATCACTACCAAGGGCTATTATGTTTGTTAAGCTTCGTCATTTTGATTGGCTACACAAGTGTTAATTGCCTCGTTTCCATGGAGAAGTTGTCAGTCAAACTGACCAAGGTGTCATTAACACGACTTGAAACAATACGTTTGAGCAGATGTATGTTGAAGGATATATCAGATGACAGTTTCTGAGCATTAAACGAGAGCGTGTGAAAACGGGCACAGAAATTTCCATGACTCCCGAATTTTTTAACGATATTCAAAGCCTGTTTCCAAAAAAATGAGCTTAGAAGGGTTTAGCCCGGCCGAGATATATCTATTGAAAAAGTACTCATTCTATGAAATCTTGAACAGATGTTCCACAGAAATATCGAAAACAGTACAGCACACGGTACGGGAAAACTCTCTTAATCGGAGAGCAGTGATTTTTCTTTCTTCAGCAAATATAGATTTGCTGTCGATAAAGCCTGAACTCCCACAGAGAACAAGAATAAAAGTACTTATTGCTCAAATAGTTTACATAACGTAAAGTTAAACAACATTGTAGCAGTTTTCTGGCGTTGACAAGTGTATTATTTTTTCTCACACCATCGTTTACTTTACGACTTGAAGTGGATGGATTAATAACTAGCGCAAACAAAAGCGAAATCAGTGCCTGAGTGTACCACCAACACATTTTAATCTTCACTTTGCCCTAATTCCTTGCCGCGAAGAGAAGATGACTGCGCTAAAAAGCATGATCTGTCTATATTGATGGCAGTTAGAAAATGTAGTTTTGACTATGTCCACATTTAGCCAAAGGGTTGGTCTAATTGTGAAGGCACTAATTGCTTTTCCCCGCCTTGCTTAAAATCATCTCGGATTCGAATAAACAATACTCGATTGTTATGGTAAATGCATTTCTTAGTGATTTTAAACATTTTCGCAAACACGAACCTTTCAATAAACGAACTTATGAGCGGCTCACGTATTATTTTCTTGTGAACTTTAGAAACAAATTTATTTGAGTGAAACAACAAATTAACACACTTTTCTCTTATCTCACGAAATCCTGAGACTGACAGGAATGTTCTTGGGAGTGATGAGAAGTAAAGGATCAGCATATCTTCTAAATAGCGCCTTAAGTTGGCTGCGTGTATGATAGGTTCACAGATAATATTGATTTGTTGACCAAGTGATTTACATAAAATTAAGATTGGATGTAAAGGGCTTTCGTGTCAGTGTTATATCTTTCAACAAGAGTCTAAAAGAATATAAGCAAGAAAAAGACATGGAAAACTAGACCGAAGAAAGGTTTAACATTCGTACATCTGACCATCAGCAATGCAAATACATTTAGTTTTCCTCAAGGAAGTTAGTTTTGTCCTCTGAAGTCTTCTCACAGTCAATTAAAGACGAGATGGAAAACAAACACGGCACGCGTTTATTTGGTGAAACGATTGCCTTTCTTATCAAGATGTTTTTCTTCCTTACAGTAACTTCCTGAGGATTCTTTTGATTCTGACATAAACAAAACCTCTCATTAACTTGCCACTGTGCAGACGGCAGTTAACAGTGATCATATCGGGCAACTTGGCCCTTTTTTGTAAAAAGGGAAAACTTTAAACATTAATAATTTTCCTATGCGCCAATCAAGTGTTTGCGTCAGCGAGACATATTTGTATTGTATATGGAAGAACTATAACTTTACAGTGAAGTGTTGAGACACGGGAATATATTGGCCTTTCTGAAAATATAGTGTTAGTTTCCTGCTGTTTGACATGACACTAGAAAAAAAGAACCGGACGCTTAAAAGCACTAACACAGCAGAGTACAAACAAAGTTTGAGACTTAAGTAAACAACTCCCAACTATCATCCGCAGAAAATGCACTTATATCGACCTAGGGCTCTGATTATGCGTTTCATTCAGTCAAATGAATAGAAATGACTGGCTTGACAAAGTATTAGTAACTTGAATGAATAAACACATTTTAATTGTCATTAATGATTTGCCAAATGTGGTACATGCGTGTCAGGCAATTAATCATTAAGACAGTTTCCCTGTGGCTGAACTGTAGTATTTGCATATCTCTGAAATGAACCTCCATTTCGGTATAAGCACAATCTCATTTCATTGGGCTGTTGATATTTTTTGGTTTCCTGTTTCACCGTTGATCTTTGTGCCAAGATTAAAGCCGTGTAGCTAAGATCAGATATTGTAAATGTTTCTCATTTCACGAGCTCAGAACTAGCGAGGTGTTTGTAACCTACTAGCCACCTGTTTTGTTTGGAAAACTTGCAAAAAGTTTTGCATCATTTCGAAGAATTGCGGAACATTTTGAGAGCTTTTCAGTAACAAAAGGTTTGTTGTAGTTTTAAACGAATTTTGCTTAAAATAACCCACTCAACAAACCACAGAACCGACAGCATTTGAAAGTGTACTTGAGCAGCATTTTTCACTCCCCCTCCGTAATGATAAAAACCAACGGCTTACAAATGTTTTGTAGGCTAAGAAATTCTACTTAGGAGATGTTTTGTAAGGTACAAAATATAATGACTTGTAGCCTAAGTCAAAGGAAAGTAAAGAAGTGCAAATATTTTCAAACAGCAAACACTACAAGTTAAAGTATGCATGTGTTTCAAAGCTGCACATATATAATCATTGTGGCAGAAAAACGGAGTACTGTGTCGACAGAATAAAACTCTATCAGCACACCCATGGCCTTATTGTAAAACACGTTTGAACAGTGATTCCGTAGTAATGTCTAAGTTCTTCACAGTACCAGATAACAATGTACAATTCGGTTAAGCGGGTGCCCTCAAAGCTAACGAGGTCGAGCGGCGTACCACTATTAATCATTCATTGCATTTTCACTTTACAATTCTCCTGAAGTGAAGGTAACCGCGAGGCTAGAAGTCAAAGATAATACAGGATTTGAGGCTTTCTATTGCTCAAGTTGATTAGCTGTTAACTGTAGGACTGTTTCCAGGCGAAATTATGTCCCTCTTCTGACGATAAAACTCGAGTTTCCTGCGTGCTGCGTTTGTTGGTATTAATTAAAGTGAGTAGTGCAAAGGAAAACTTGACAACGATTACGGTGCTAGAATTATTTCACTGCCTAACAGGTTTGA
Source organism: Parazoanthus atlanticus (assembly GCA_025448195.2). NCBI lineage: Eukaryota > Metazoa > Cnidaria > Anthozoa > Zoantharia > Parazoanthidae > Parazoanthus > Parazoanthus atlanticus. The sequence goes on along the minus strand of JAOEHT020101402.1, from coordinate 18,718 downwards.
CTGTTAACTTAATTGACCAACCAACGCTAATTTCTAACAGTTATTCTATCGACTTTGGTTCAGTATAAGATTTGAGAAAAGCTGTAGCGAGTATCTTTGAAGGTTTTAACTAGAGAAATATCTTGTGTGCGAGGGAAACTAAAGCGTTTATAATGGTTGAATGATTTATCAAAACAAGTCGAGTCTACTATGACTCATCAACGCGAAAATGAAGTGACAAGTCATGGCATTGTAATTCCTACTCCAGGGCGATTTCAGTTTGATTTAAAAGTACTTTGACCTCTGTAAAAACAGCTGAATATAGTGATTGAAGTTTTTCTTTAGAATTTAACTCAGTTGCAACTTGTACGTTGAAAAGCCACGGTTACACGAAATGTTGACCGCTGTGGACATTTATTGCCAAATCTTCAAACTTAACCAAATGTACGGTATTCTTGCCAAGTAAGTTCGTCGGCGCATAAATTGAGACAGTATGAATAACACAAGAAAACTGCCGTGGATTCAAGACATGAACATTTTTAAAAAGGTAATGAAGCAAAACGCGATCTCTTCAACACGCGAGAGGGGCGGAGAACTCCTTAGTGTGAATTCTGAGTGTAAAGACCATTTTGTCATTTCACTAACCATAGAAGCCTTTTATACGTTTCTGTTAATTCCTGCCTTCTTCTCCGCCTCCTGCGAGGACCTCACAAACAAAAGAAATCCCGAGATTTTGTTTGACTTTGTTTGTGGAGAGATCAGATTTTAGCTTTCTTTGATTTCGATATTAGAAACTATTTTGTTTACATTGCATTCAGTCAGTATACTTCCGATTTCACTTATCACTTCTTCTTTAAATTCACTATTGATTTGTCAAACCAATCTTTTAGCCATCTTACAACGAAATTCACTGCTCAAACAGATTTAAGCGAACACGACAAGCAACTAAAATGTCATTATTCTTTCAAAAGCTTCATATTCAAGCCCACTTTGTACTAATTTCGTGCATTGACAACAGTTGAAACAAAACGTGAACTGGAGAACGAGAAGTACACTCTGCTTCGGCACGTTTTCCAGCTCTTCATACACACTGACAAAATAGTTTTCTTACCTGAAAAGTTAGTATCTATTTCATGTGCAAGGCACGCTGTTGTGGAGCTGTCACTAATCCCGATGATAACACTTACTGATTAACTGTGGAGCTGTGAGTTCGGGTTTCTTACAATAGCAAATGTCTTTGGGCGTGCTTCACAGCCAAGAGATAAAAGCTATGAACTCTGGGGGTTTGATCTTAACAATGACTAAACAAACAGACTGAGAATTAGACAAAATACCAAACACAATATCAGGGCCGTTCTATTACAACTAACGACCACTTGTAACGCTACTAATTGCATTTACTGTCATATGTAAATGATATAGATATAATGGCTATGCACGGGCCATTCACTCAAGCTTCCAGATCATCAGGCATATTGTATGTGCACAATACTCCGTAATGTTAACGCACAATGGGTTTTATGTTCAAGGGCATTGAATGGAATTGAAAGGCTTTACATTCTATTAAACCACCCACTGGGGAACCTAGAAAGGCCCACTAAAGCACAATACTACAGCCACTACCACTGATATGCGATGACGACCTTCTTCGCACTAATTATTAGAAAGACATGGAAATGGGTCTGTTTGAATAGCGAAAAAGTTACGCCCCCATAATTATGGCTATGTCTTTTCTTTCACTCTTTGAGCGAGTGACGAAATTCAAGAAGACATGTGTAGTAAACAAATCTGAAACTGTAATTTTAAATTTTATGTCGGCGGCCGCGGCAAATAAATGGTTAAATTGCCAAAGCTGCACTAATTTCATTTTTTTGTGGCCGCAGAAAGTTGGCTGCGTGTTTTCCCATTCTGTAATTTATTATTAATTGCTCACGAGAATGAAGTTTGACAATAATTGGAACTATTTTGGGAGGCTTGGTCATTCGAATGTTGGGCTTGAAAGAACAAGGAAATTCGCTCAAGCTCGTCCGCCAGTGACCCGTCCCTTTGTTGTCTCTCTAGGGGGGGCAGCCATATACGCACGTTATCATATCAAATCTAGATGGTTCATAAATGCTTCTTGTGTTAACAGATGCCCTTAAGAAGATAAATAGCCTTATCGATAACTCCGTCAAAATAACGATACACTAGAAAGACAATGTTAGCTCTGTCGCACGTCACTTCTCTTGCGTGGATACCGGAGATTTTTAAGAATCACGCAACTGTTTTTGAGAAGGATTTAACGTTGTTTTACGATTGACTTGCTTTTAGGTGTCAAGAGAGATTAAATCTCGAACACTTGAGAAAAATACTTTATATTAAAAGGAATGAATCCACTGCGAGATTACTAGATCCCTTACCGCTGAGATGCCCGCCGGCCACACACTCTCGAGTGACAAATTTAAGAAGGATGGTTGCGCTAATTGTGTAGACAGTTCACGAAGGAGCACGCGAGTGTTGCTATTCCGCTCTTTCGCTGTCAGTTTTACCCTTAAACTTCAGCAAGATATTAAGTTCGTTCGGGGAGCACAGCGAAGCTGATATGAGAGAATGTTGATACACTTTTGGCCTGAGCTGGTTTCACTTGAAATATTGACATACCCAGGTGGATTGTGAGAAAATTATTTTTTGCGTGCTTCGGGGCACCGCTATTAATGTTCCAAATTTGTGGCCTTTCTTGCAATTAATTCACAAAAATACCCCGATACTAGCCAGTGGCTAAATACATTTAATGTCAGATTATTGCAGCTTAAAACAGGGTAAACTTTAAAAAGTCGATTCACTTGTATATCAGATAGATTAATGAATTAGCGAGTGATAGAGCGAGAGGATAAGAAAGGGAGAATTTTGCCGACAAGAGAACCACATTTTGATTAAATCGTAAAATTTTGCAGCGAAATGTTAATGGAGAAGTAATAGGAAGTCATGGAGATTTGGATATGGCTGGGACTCACACAGAGTAACATGCGGGGAACATAACGATACTTTAATGACTTTAATTTGATCACCGACTTCTTTGCTTCCAGATGTTTTTCATGGGCATATCAAAGTTGGGTGCTAAAAATGGCGTTGGACAATGTCAATTCTAAAATTTCCGCAACAGAAAACTACATGCAGAGTTTTGGGTGTCTTTCTAAATTTACTCCTAATAATGGTTGTTCGGAGCAATTAGGTTGAAATTAGTCATAACAAATGCGACTAGGGTACCAAACCTGTCAATAATTAGAGTATCATTGTGACAAAAAAGCCTTTTCTTAAAACCTTATTTTGACTTTTAAACATAAAGGAACGAATGTGATACTTATTGTCTTTGAAATTCTTGAGAGTGAGTCCTGTCGTGCGAAATGATAAAGCCAGGGCAAACATAAAGACTTCATTATTTGCAATGTCGATTCATCGATTAGAAATTTTTTGTCTCACCCTAGTGACACGTGCGGTTTTGTTTAGTGTTATTTTGCGCACAAAATTAAGCCATCTGACAGAAAATACTCTGAAAAGATCGATACACAGACTGGAAAGGCAGTTCAAAATATGTTTTAAACTTCAATAGGAAGAAAAGACAAAGTTGGTATATAATAGGAGATGCAACTCTTCGAAGCACTTTCTGTGCAGTTGTTCCCGCTCCTTAAATTTGAACTGTTCCAAGATCTTAACTCGTACAGTTATCACTGTTTCAAACATTAGAAGCTTCGTTTAGATCAGATTAGAAGCTATTAAATGTATTATTCGAACGTGGCGAAATATTCCAGTGACAAATTAACAAATTTTGTATCGGAACATGTTTAATTGTCACGAAAACCAACAGATTTTGTTTCGAATCGTTTTCTCACTATATTTTACTCCATTTTAGTTGCGTACTTCCCTTTCTTCTCTGTCAAGTACTTGATAGACGTAAACAGTAAGCACCTCTTCAATTCAATGGAAAGAAAAAATTAAACTCATTTAGGTTATTTTTTTCTCAATTAAGCACGAAAACTGTTATGATAGAAGCTTGTGATGGACTCGCAATCAGTGCCTGCACAGTTAATCATGTGTATAAATGAAGATTGTTAAAAAGTGTTATTGTTTAAAAGTCAAGCGTATACGGTACTGTAGTTTTTGGTACTTATTTGTTTCTGTGTGTACAACAACAATATTTCGTGACCATTTTTGTAGACTGAGGTTAGTAGATGTCATATGATTTATTAAAATATTGCGCCTTTCCACCTGACGACATATCGCCAAAAATATCTGTATAAGATCTGTCTTTGTAAGTTTGTTTATAATAGAACTGCCGGCTTCTTTCTTTGGGAGTCATTTTTAGTTCTTGTCTGAGACATGAATAAATTGACCTTAGATAAAATGCCGACTTTCCTGCGGCAAAATTTGTCACTAAACTAAACTAAACTAAACTAAACTAAAGTAAAACTTTAATAACGATATTAGAAAAATGACTTTGTGCTCGGTAAACCGTTATTTCTCTATTTGGATGATTAAGCTTAATCTGAGGGCTGTTTATAAACGCAAATTCAACTGATGAAAGAACTGTTAGCCCGACAATGGGAGTCATATTTGATTTCTCAACTACAATGAAGCGACGGGGGAATGATTGGTTACCGTCTCGCAGGGCACACAGGCATGTCCTACACAGGGAGTTTTCCAATTACAATTTTCTGTTTTAAAACCCTCAAAACAGGTGACGGTAATTTGCAAAAAAAAAATCGGTTCTTTTGTACAATTGGAAAATTCGTTACTCGCCACCTGGCAGAAACACAGCGTTTGATTTGCGAAAGACAAGAAAACCATCAATATAGTTTCTAATTCCGAAAATGTTAAGACAATTGATGTCAGGATACTTTTATTAGAAACAGTTAAATCAAGTAATTCTATTCGGGCCGACAATGGAAACAGAAAATTTACCTCCTATTTTAAGTTGTAGGAAGAAAACATGAATCATGAACCGCAGTGTTTTGAATGGTTTTGGGCGCAATATTTAAGCTTGTTTCACGACAAACAGCATGCAGCTTGCGGTGACGAGATATACATGTCATGCAGAATGAAAAAGTTTTCTAGTTTTGATAACGTATCAAATTGATCGAAAAATAAAGACTAGAAATGGGAATAAAGTTTTACAACTGATAGAATTAATAGTCGCAGTAATATACTCGGGAATTGAGGTGTGTTCCTAAACTGAGCTCTGGAATGTACACGTTCTTTCAGTATTATACAACAGTTTATCCAACTCTTGCAAATGTGGTTTCTGCATTAAAAATACAGGTGATGCAATGACATGTATGTTACGCAACTAGTCTTAGAGATTTGGGAGATCGTTGGAAAAGATCAGCCCAGTGTAAGTCAACACTAGGAAGAAATCGTTTGTCAACTTCACCCCACTATTCAGCAAAACAGTGTCTTACGATTAATCGCATTTTTTTTTAAGATTAATTGGGTTTAGATAGATTTTATCTTTGCTAGCTATAAAGGGATTTTTATTGACTGAGTTTTAACGGTAAATAAAATCATTCTTCATTTCTAATTTATGACCAAATATATTTGAACAGCTTGATAGAGAATCCTATAATGAACGATAGTCGAACATGCAATCTAACTTCTTTTAAATATTTAACATCGCACCCAACTGCAAGTTCGGTCAATTAGTTTCAGTCTCAGTATTTCGGGTACACATTTTAGAGAGACAGTAATAATTCACATTCATTCGAGGATATGTTGGGATGCGATTCTGTAGTAAAACTAGATATAAGAGTTGCTCTATAATAGGGCGTGGTTTGTTCAGTTCAGTTTGTTCAAATTTATTCTCCTCTGACAAAGGAGCTCCGAGTCGCTTTGATGACCTCAATAAAGTCGTTGTTAAGTTTTCAGAATACGGCCGGGCGTTTATTTTCTATAGATCGATAAGTCATTAGCTCAAATCGAGTGATCTCAATCCGCAATCATGACTGCAGATTAGACGTATATACAGATTTCAGGCATTTTACTCTTTTTACCAGATCATCTACACCAACTGCATAGAATTCGAAAGTTTGAAGTCCTCACATGAAGTTTAGGTCTTTCTTGTATAACACAAGAATAAAGTTTATATCTAAAAAGTAATTTTTTCAACATGCTGTGCAAGTATATGTGTGTCTTTAATCAAGTGAGAAAACCAGCTCTGTCATATGAGTGTATGCATTTTTTGCTTCAAAACACTGAGTATTAAAGCTAGCTACTTGTGACTTGCTCAGTTTCAAAGTGAATGAAAGCGAATCAAAATTATGACAAGAAAACTGCATCTCGCTTAGACGGCCTTAGACTGCTGGGAAAATGCGGCGAAAGACGACAGTTATTATTCTTTCTCAAATGTCTCAACGATCGAAAAGTCATATTACACCCAACCTCCCGGTGAAAAACATACCATGTGTTGACCCCTTTTGATCAAAACACACACTAGGCATACAAGCCGACGTAGAAAAAACAGTTTTTCTTATCTTCCAGTAATGTATTTTCAGTTTAATTATTTTGTTTAATAGTTCTCTTTTCTTGTTTTTACAGAAAAAATGGTAATTATTTCTTTTTTTTCTTTTTCTTTTCCCACGGAGTTGCAGTTGATAATGATTGTAAATTCATCACCACTTTTATTTCGACTCGAGTGGCAATTATGCCGGTGTTTGCAGTTTCCGACTCGCAACGTCAGAAAGCTTTCTCATGTTTTTTGGTACAGTATTTTTTTATGCTGGCGTGAGAATCTTGAAGCTTGTCGGCACGAAAGCGGAATTGGCTTTTTTAAATTGCGACTATTAAGAACATAAAATCAATGACACCTCATTTAACACTCAGACCTCAGTATTTATTTTACTAACTATCTAGACGATTATGTAACAGAATATCTGTCAAGTTTTTGTTGGGTACTGCATGAACAACGTTAGCAGACACATTCGGTCCAAATAACCACGGTTATACCCGTAGCTGTAAACTACAGATCCTGGCATCATATCAGTAACTGTCCAGATACCCTACGATTAAATAATGTTGAAATTGGAGAAGCCAGAATATTGCGTGCAGTTGTTCTCGAAACCAGTTTTTTTTTCTACTTGAACGATATGAGAACCAATTTTTCAGCCATATATCATGGAGGTAATGAATATCAGGCGGTTAGAGTGGGGCGTGTTCAAACCATCTGTCAACTGAAGCGTAGCCAAATCCCTCACGGACAGACGAGTAAACGCTCGCCAGACCAACTGAATTGGAGAGATTTGTCGTGCAGTTCGGATTGTTTTTACCTTTTTCCGGCATCAGTTCAGAATTGTTGCCGGTATGACTATAGTTTTATAGAAGATGTATAAACTTGTACAGTCAGTCAGCTGTTTGGAAGATTGAAAATATTACGGCTGATTCTGGAATGTTCAGTTCCCTTTGAGCAGTATTTATGGGGAAAGAGATGAAGAAACGTTAACAGTTATAAAACTGAAATGTTGTGCCTTTTGGGATTTTTGGTTTTCGTAAGCAAATGAAAAAAAATATTATCGGGTTATAGTTTATGGTTACATAACTATGATGTCCATTAATATTTCTTTTCGGAATGGCAATCCAATTTGGGAAGTGTGCAGTATGGCGTCTGTCCAGAGGTATTTGAATCACGACAACATTTTAACATCTATTTCAAAGTCGGATTTAGGCTCAGGTTTGTTTTAAGCCTGAGGATAACTGATGCTCGGTAGCTTCCGAAGAAAGGGGCTCGGTTGATGTCAAGACCGACAAGATATAACTATTAGAGAGATGAAGTACCACGTATACAAAACGGCAAACGGCAGGGATGAATGGAAATAAGACACAAAATTCTTAGCACTGGGTGACGCTTACTAAAACTGCATAACAGTCCCTATCTTTTCTAAAGGACCTAAAATATTTTTACGATGGACTGCTGTGCAGTCAAGTCCAACGGAAAGTTAAGTCGCGAGATTATTCCTGCCGTTTGCCGTTTTAAGCATACGTGGTGCTTTTAACATCTCTCTATTACTAGACAATAACGTCTGCGGAGCAAGTTGGGCAGGTGTTCATTAGTGAACGCCTGATGGCGGTAACTTATTTGGCTTTGTATAAACGATATAGTATTCTAGAAATATAACAACCTATACTCGTTTAGGTTTTACTACATGGCATTAATCTATTTTATTGGTACCTTATAATTTTTTGATACCGTTTAGTTCGGTGTTCATTGAGGAAAGTTTGAAAATTCCTTTGCACCATCAATAAATGTGTGCCGAACTGAGGTCCTGTGCTGCGCGAAATAGTGGGCGGTCATTATGATGCAATTCATGAAAACTATATGGAACCTAAAGCATCGCATTTGAAGAGCATGTAACGTTTATTCTAGTCACAATGTGTTATGTTCTTAAACATAAAAAGTGTTTCGTTATCCAAAGTGTATACAAAAACATGTAATAGAACTGAACTAGTTTCACTGTTTTTATCAGTCTGAATGTGAACTTGATGCAAAATAAAACGTTTTCAGTTTATTCAAGACAGCCTGGCCGCATTCATTCATAAACTGAACTCGTAGCAAATCCAAATTCAAAACATAGATGGGAACAAATTGAACTTGGTTTTTATTTATAATCTTTTGGTTGAGTTAGGTGAGTCAAAAATTCTACCTGTGTGGATTTTAAAATCTTCAACAACTGAATTTGCCAAGCATTGTAAGAACAGAAAGGGTTTTTAATAGAAAGAAAGTGTTTTATATAACTGCGACAGTAGCTCGGCATTACTTTTCTTCTCAGGCGCGTGGCCGGCCAAACATCGTTGATTGAATCTAATTGGACAGGTGAAAGTAGGAACTGCTATTGTTTGCATCAAACGTTTAGACTTTGTTCGTCAGTTGCCAATGCCAAAGTAAGTCAAAAAAACAGTAAAATGCTAGATTTCAATTTTAAATTAACTGTCCTTAGCGCGGCGTGCTTGTATGTTTAAACAAATCTTATATGCCCTTGAGACGATTGATTCAAATTTTATTTATCTTGAGAGAAAAAAATTCATGAAAGTTTATTACTCAGCACCTGTCACAGATGTAGTTGTTTTGATTGTCTGGTCTTCAAATTCCTGACTTGACGAATTATGGTAAAAATATTAAGATTACTCCGAGCCGAAATCCCGTGCTTTGTCCTGAAGGACGAAGAAAGGATTGCGTACTGTGAGGGAAAACAAGCAATTTTATTTAAGATGTTTCCGAAAACTGTGCTAAACACCTTGTTTCAACATTTTCCGTTCTGGTACACTAGTTGAAACCCAACTCAAAATGAATTGGTTTCTCCGAAAGTATTTCTAAACGTTCTTGAACTATAAATAAATATGGAGGAGTCTATAGTCGTGCTGCACTCAAAACTGATGAACTGAAGCCTTTGACTTTGTTCCGTTTGAGTGAATTGCTAAAATAAATCCTAACTCGGTTTTCAGTGCAGAATACAGCTACAATAGAAACCGAAGTTTCGAACTTTTTTCAGCTTCATGGAATTTCTTGCTTCTGACTAGAGCATAAATATTATGCATAAATCGCTTCTTATTAGACTTTCAAGTCTTTTTGTGCTGATTATATGCATGTCAGATCTATGTCAACTACTCATAAAATTACTAAGTCAGTTAAATGTGATTAAGATAACGTGTATAGTTCAACTGAAGAACAAAAAACGATTATCAAAACATGTATTTTTCTTTATATGTTATGCAATATTTACTTGAAAGAGCTCCACCTATTTTGACTGAACAACGATGTTCATGAGACAAATTTTACGGCGTCTAGTTTATGAAAATGTCTTCAGCAGGGAGTCTTATCAGTACAGATCTGAGATAAAAAGCTCCTAGCCTTAATTGAAAAGAATTTGATAAAGGATTTGATATAGTTCTGTTCGATTCTTGCATGTAACTGTAGTTTCTAGTTCTCCGTTATCGCGCTATCTCGGTTTACCGAGATAAGAATGCAGACGCGGCGCCTCGCAAACCTCGCTACTTCGCAACATCAACTTTCTGTTAGAGCGATAAGGAAGAACTAGTATCTTGGCTGTCAAACTTTACACAGAGAATAAACTAAACTGAACTGTGCCTGTGGCAGAAAGCAGCTGGACCTTAGTATCGATATGTTAACCATACCATTGTATAACGCGCTATGTCCAGTAAGCTTCACCAACTTTCTGATAATGTAGATTTGATTCCTTTACTAAACGGCGCGCGCGTCGGGTTTATTCATTCAAGTGTTGTGCCAAACGAATTATGTTTTTATAGGCAAATGCCACCAGTGTCCAGTGTAAATTACGTGCGTATAACTTTCTCCAGTGTCCAATTCTCTCCCTTTCTTGGTTTCTAAACCTGAATGATTTAACTAAATTGCTTATTACTGTTTACTAATGAGAACGACACTGATGAAAAACATTTCTACTCAAGCTCCAAAAACATCAAGAGGCGTTTCCACGATGTAAATTGTTATCGGTCATAAATTGTCGTAGAACACTCAAGACAAATGCACGAGAGTTCCGATGTGCATATTTAAATATTATTGTTACATTGATTTCAACATGAACATTCTTTTTCTATCGAATGTCTTTCACAACTACATTATCACGATGTAACAATTAATTTGGCCCGAAACATCAAGGCGGGCATCTAAGAAAAACAGATCATTCAGATAATTAGAACTTTACAGTGGTCACAGATAAGAGCTGTATGAACGAAATCGAATCCATGAAATAGTTTTCTTGAATTGTGCACGGTTTGTAGGTTTATAAATGATTAAGTCTCAAACTCGGGCTACTGATAATTGTACGCAACCTATAAACAAATAATTAGACCCGCGGTACAAAACAAAACAAATTGAATACTTCCGAACGGATCGGAAGAATGATCGGGTTGCATTCTTGGGGATTAGTGGTCGCACTCAAGAAGGTCTTATACACCTACTCTTAGGTTTCTGTAGAAACGCCAGAACTTCTCTACACCAATCCTTTCTATATTGCTCTTGTGCAATAATAGCTACAAAATTTAAAAAAATCTCTTTGGTTCACTGACTCCTTGGGCGTGGTTAAGTAACGCCGACTACTGTCCCTCGCAAAATGTAATCGGTGTAGAATTCAAAATTATAAGAGCCGAGAAGCACGAAAGTAGTATTGTGCGGTCTCTTCGTCTCAAGCTGCTACGAAAGCTAGTCAAATGATCGATACGCGAAAAATCGTGACTGCATGTAGCCGTGTCATGGACTGGCCAGTTGAGCTGTTAAAAAGTGATAGATGCCAATGACACCACATCTGATAAGTAAGCATTTATTGCATTACTTGAAATACAATATTGATAACAACTCGCGTAGTCAACTGTAAGGAGATAGGTTCAAATTATTGTTAACTATAGTCTCTTACTATGGTACTCTTCTGACTCACTTGAACAATATTAAAAATGGAAAGATGGAAAACTTAAACACCCTGGCGACCACGCTCTCACAGCGCGTTAAACACAGGCATTAAGAATAGTTAAACGAGTGGAGACTGTGGTTAATGCCTTTGAAAAATTCTTCTGTAACTTCAGTCTGTTCAGTGTTGTTCGAATAGCACGCTTATCGTGTTTTCAGTGTTATCTTTTGCAATCAAGTTCGGCTCTATCGACCTTAACCCATATCTTTACTACTAACAATAATTTTGATCAATCTTGGTTAAATCAAAATTAAACTGAACTTTACAAAAGATACATTTTCTATGCGTGTTTTTATAAGAGCTTTAGGAAAACTGGTTACACATCCATTCTAGTGAAAAAAAATTTCAAGTTAATCTCAATGGAATGGGTAGAGAACCTTAATCATGATGAATAAGTGTCAGAAAATACAACGGAATGAAAACTGACGTATAGGCTCTTTAAGTGATTGTTTGTCAAATGTCTCGTTTCTCTAAACAATTAATCTTAGGTTGTATCAAAGAGCACCATCTAAATTCTAATGGCTATGAAGTTAAAAAGAGTTCATTTTTGGATATCAGGAATAAACTCTGATCACTAGAGACCTAATTGTAGTTGGTTTCTAACATATGAAAAACTGAATTATCAGTAATTTCGACAGTTAGAGACATTTTAAACTTTTAAGAGTACACAAAACATTGCCATATATAACTGATAGATAAATCTATTTTTAATGTTTTGGGGGTTGTTATATAACGAAAAGATAAGTGATTTACAGCATAATAGCAAAGATGACTATGTGCTTCCACAAGACAATCGAATATTGAGGCTTCTCGTACAACGAGTCATGTTGTCTGTAAGCTCTGTGTGGTATTTTTTATGGCAAAGTCCGCTCTCGCAATTTGTCATTGGAAAAATGAATCTTTAGAGATTATCTTATTAGATACTGTAGTCGTTGATGAGTAGTTAACTCTTAAATTTGTTGATTTTGCGTGTTTCACTGCTAATTTTATGCGACAACACCTTTCACTTAGTCAGAATGTTTCCTTCCGTTCTATCAGAGATGCCCCCTTCTTTCCGCAAAAGTTGCGCTGTCATTTTCTAGCAAAAATTAAAACTGAACAGCTTTAATCATCATTGTTCAAAAAAGTGAATGATATAAGAATATATTAATTATGTGCGATTAGCCTTATCAGAGTTTTTTGAATACATTTTACTCTACTTCACTGTTGGAGTAAATTAACTTAAAGATGCTCCATTTTACAAGATCTTGGAAACTTCACACTTGCTATGCAGTGAATGGCGACTTAAACTGGTACATATTAACTTGGTGTTAACAGCTTTTTCACAAAAATGTACAAACATATGACAGAAAGTCATTTACTCACTGGAGTAAATATTGCTATTTTTACTCTTTTAGTTTACAGAATAAATATTTCAAGCTATTTTGTGGACAGGAAGTGTTATTAAATGTCATATCTAGTCAGCGAAGTCCTCACTGAATGAGCTTTCACATCAACAATGAAAACTAATCTAAAGCTGCTAATGTCAGAGACTCCAAATTAAGGTAAATTCAAGAACGAAAAACAAACCATTTTCGGCAGAATATATTCTAGGTTGAACATAGAAATTGAAGCTTTGTTGACATATAATCCGTGCGACAACAAGCCCACAGCTGTTTAAAACAGAAACAAACAACAATAATTTACCTTTTCTCTGGTCTGTAAACACTTTAAGTTTGTGGTGTGGTCTACCACAACACTGGAAGGCAAAAAGAGGAATCTGAAAATCCAAAGATAATCTTCCTTGCGAAGAAACCCCTTCTGACAAACTTAGGTTCACGTTTAATGTGCAGTGTTTTTAACCAACAAAGCGTAGCGGATGGGAGCACGTGATTCCTGTTTTACGTTCGAGAGATAAATAGATAAATAAACTGCAAGAAACTCTTGCCAGGTTTAATACTAATATTCATAAGCACGGTTCTTCTAAAATAAGTTTTAAGCTTGCAAGAATAGTAGTTACAACTATGTTTTCTCTTGTTATCCACGCAAACAGCATCAAATATGAGACCGCACAGTTTGCATGATCTACGCAAACTTTGGTTTTTGGTTGGCAAGGATTAAATGGCGATACAATGCTACCTCTTACCAAACGGAAGACCAAGCCCATGAGGGATGATAGTTTCCGATGGGATTTTAAGACAAGAAAAATTGTCATTGATGACAAACCGACTGAAACTGAAACCTTTGACGTCGAAACTGACGGTCTTAAGCTTTTTAGTGAGTGCACGAGAAGAGAAAAACTAACGCGTGCATTTGCAGAATCATTTGGCTGTCGTCTTTCGTGCTTTTAGTTTTGAGGGTTTAATGTTTAAAGTGAGAAATACTTTTTTATGCGCTATGTTTATATTAGCTAGATAAATTATTTCAAGCTAAACTCTATATCTCAATCGAGAAGACTGACAACAAAGACAGTATTAACTTTAGTACAGACAAGAAATTGGTTAAGCCAAGAGAGACTTGTTCGTGACGTCAAAAGTCGTTTTAAGCTCAGAATCTATACAATAAATAACAATAATAATAATAATAATAATAATTTATTTGTATAGCACCTATCCAATAGTTGCTCTAAGCGCTTTACAATGTTACTTAGTTTATAAAAATTCTGAAAAAGTTACATGCATACAGATAAAACTGCCAAATTTAACTACTAAAATGATAAAGTTTGATTACAATAATGATAACAATAACGATATAACACAAAATAAAATAGATCCTAAGATGAACTAAATAAGGCAGTCAGTCAATAATTATCTTACAATACTTTAATAACAATTTCCTGAAAACACCAAACAAAATAAACATTTTTTTGAAGAAATCACTACTATTTTTTTCCTCTTTCGTTTTTGTTCATCTTCCGTCGCGTTTAGGTTCAGTTTTTCACCTGGCAAGTTAGACATGAAAATATGGCCATTCTTTTGTTGGAAATATCTTATTGAGTATTTGTGTATCGGGTTAGATGTGCGAAGTTCGTCATCATGTGCATGGGGACAGCACAATTATATCGTGTTCTTTGTCTTTGATTTCGGCTGGCCGACATAATATGGTATTCTCGTCGCGAGGTGAACTTCCAGCTGTTGAAGCAGTTCTGATGCACAAGTTGACAGTTATTTTCTACTATTCATCCATTCACACTGATATACTGACTAGACAACGATTCTAATACTGTACAGACACAGTCTGGATTAAAAGTTATCTGAATTTTACTGGTCGCACTGGCTTCAAGTAAACGTTACCATGTCATTTTTTGTTTAGGATTCGTAAATGAGGAAACCTAAAGTACCACATTTGGAATTGTAAAACTGTGGGTACCCAGATGAACTGATGATACGTCAAGCACGCTTTCTTTTGAAAACCAAGAACTTTTCAAAGTCGAGATCCGTGTTACTACATAGATTCTGCAGTTCGACGAAATGTTAAAGTGTTCGAGACTAAATTGACTGAGGGTTCTATCTTTTAATCTTTAATACAAAACAAAACTAAAGAAACTCACCGCCATAAAATTCCCGATAAAAGGCCAAAATGGAAAAACTGAATGCGCCAATTGTTTTTAGTTGAGAGAATAGCAACAACAATGACTAGTATTGGACAACAGAGATTGGACAGAGGTCAAGACTTTTGACCTTTAAGCAAGGATCCTACTATTAGTGATCCAGGTGAGGGTTAAGAGAACCATTACCCCCCCGGCTCCCCAATCTCTGGATCATTTCTAAGATTAATATGTGTATAGTAAGAATTTCATCACAGAACCGGCAGCTTTTTTACAGTGTATGACGAACTAGGAAATATCTTTCTGACAAAATATTGAAACCTTATAGGTTGTAGATTGCGCAGAGCTCCCATCCCAATCCTTTTGAGTTTGGACCCTACTGAATGTATTTACTATATGCGTGCTGTTCTTACTTTGTTCATATTGCTTCTCATAGATGTATGTATGGCTGTATTTGTATCCATGCATATGTTCTGTATACAGCTATTACGGAAAAGGTTATCTAGCGCATTCAGTGTCTACAAGGTGCAAATAAATGTGGGGGAGTAAACTTGATAAAATGACAATTAATCAGCTGTTTGATGTGCCCATGCACGTTTTCTGATCCAGCAGGTTGCATTCAGTTTCAGAGGGCACACAATATTGTCGGTCTAGGAATGCATGGCTGCACTTGTGTTTGGACGACATTTTTTCATGTATGCTTTAATTTGCATCACTCTTTGCGTCTGTTTGTGTAAGTGTACCGAGATGATAAATCATTGCGGTGGCATACTTGGCAAAGCAGCCGACACGTCAAGGGCGAGTAACAGGGAACTTTCTTATACGAGATCTCGGATGAGTAAGGCCGCTCGTATACCTATTTCAGAACACTTAATTAATTCGTCAACCAAATGGTATTAATTGCTTCAATTATATAAATACGTCTTGTTGCGTGCTGCGTTTCGAGATCACCTGCCACTATAAGGTGATTAGACTTTGCTCCCACTTGACACTTCCTCATCGTGTAAGCGATCACCCTTAAGACAGGAAGACCAACACAACGCAAAATAGGGCAATAAAACAACACATTAACTCTAATCATAACCAATCCAAACAGCAAAGGGACTGAGTATATAGTATATAAATAAACTGAAAGGTAATCAAACGGATATACTACTAAGTTAGATTTTACCCCCTATCAAGATGCCTTCAATATAGCTAAAATTCGCGTGCTTTTATGGAGACGGACAATGGTTTGTGTTTTGAGTTCGTGTAAAGAGTGAGCGTTTGTGCTGAGAACTTTCATAGCTTATCTGAATGTCTGAACTAATGCAAAACGTCAGAGAATTCAATTATTGTAGGAGTAAGTAGTGCAAAAAGACAATGTGAAAATCTCTTGAGAAGTTTCATTAAATATTTTCGGATGATACTGGTCATGAGAACTTTATATATCAATAACAAAAGAAGTTGCCCAGCATACTGCATGGATTATAAATATTAGTGAAGGATATCAGTAGGGCATAATACCTTTATCATCAAGCCATTCTACTTCAAAGAGTGACAGTCAATAATAAATCTGCTATTACTGCCACTTCACTGTGTACCGGTTCAGTACAAGTGTCTTCACCCCTTTTTTGCGCTAGGCACGGAACTTGCATCATAGGTTCTTAGATACATTTCCGCGAGTTGAACAAAATGTAGACTTTGCTTAAAAGCTGCTGTTTTTGGTAATATACGTATTAAGTATAGGAGTATTTATTACAAATTGTTCAAGACTATACACTGGACTTTTTGTCAACGGATGTAATTAACATTGACACTGGCACATTTTATACGTGCGTTAGGAGACGAATAAAATAAAGCGGCTTCCGAATTTAACATCAGTTTTTGACGTGCCAACTCATTCCGAGGTCTCTACATCGTTACGTAACAACTCCTTTCAATTATTCAAAAGAGAAAGTAGTTTAAGCCAAACTGATGTTTCGGACAAAAGAGATTAACGAAAATATTGTTTGCAGGGTTTCATTTGCGTGTTCTAAGATCTGTCCAAGGGTATCGCTTCCTTTATTACCATTGACGCATGTCAAATACATATCTTAACAGGAAACGCGTTACAATTTTCGTGTTTAGAGCTGTTTAACAAAAGCACGAAAAACCACAAATAGGTTTATTATTATCTGTTTTACATCTATTTCAAGGTCTCTGAATCCAGCAAAATGATGGTGGTTTTATTTTACAAGGATTCTTTGTTGGGCAAGTGTGACGTGTAAAGTTTTGTCAAAGATACTATACGAAAACTGAAACAACTTTTAGCAGCATATTTTTTAAATTTGCTACTGATCATTTTGTTTGACCAATAACAGTTACAGACCGTCATGCAGGTCAGATTTAAAGCAATTTTATATAATAATTATCCAATAGTCAATTTTGGGATTTCAAAACTATTTCATAAATTGCCGAAAAGTTTTGAAAATAAATGTTCTAATGAAAACTTTGAAAGTTTCACCAACCTCGATCAGATACCGAAGTGTATCACTAACTGAATATAAATGTACTTAGATACTGAGTCATTTACTTTGTTGAGAAAGTTAATTTGTTTCGTAACATTTCGTGACGACAAGAAAGACATTAGCTTTGTTGTGTCTCTTGCAAGATATTGATATTGTGACGTAGATATAACTGATTAACTCTCCGTATCTCGGAACATAAAACAGCAATATAGGTTGTTTTGGTCACTGAGAAGACTGACATTAGTATAATATCATACGGGAGTCGATGATCTGCAACCATTGTAAGTTCTTTTACTGGTGTTCGTAACTCTTAATAACATATTGTACTGGTCTTGGACATGACATTCACGCGACTTTTGCATCCCACGCACAAAGGCACACGTCGTTCGTCTCTCATGATTCAGCAGTTTTACCCTTAGTTATGGCATGAAAAACGTCATACACAAAACTATAATTTGTTTTGACGTCATGAAACCTAACCACATGCATTTTTACCCATAGCTTTAACCAAATTAATTGCCTATTATAGATTTTCCCAGCCTGGATATATGTTTTGAGGCAACAGTTCGAAATAATTCTAATTCCAAGGGGACTTTGTGGACATTTTCATTTTGTTTTTTACTGTAATTAATCATTTTAGTTGAAATTACTCCAACTTGAATTTTCGCTTGTCTTCATTTTTACATTTTTGTGTTGTTGGTGAAACATGAATGTCCGCAGATTTCGTCGCAATTTTCATGTAACTTCCGCTACCAGTACTTTAATGTCTTATTAGAACTGTTAAGTAAAATAAAAGAAAACGAATGTAAAATTAAATAACAAGCTAACATAACAATTGTGACTAACGAAAATGATGTCCAAATACGATATTGTGGTAATAGCAGAAAAAAAATGAAGAATTAAATACATCTGTCAGAATCTAAAACTATACTGACATCGTTACCAACCTCCATAACACAATGCACACAGGATCGAGGATGTTGTGTGTTTGTAACTTCCGTTACAGATTTTATGTAACTTCCGTTACCACGTAAATTGTTACTGACAGAGAAATCAATACTAAGGTGTTTACAAATGTTACAGGCAGTTAATTGTCCCATCAGTTATGTTTATTCAAAGATTGGAGTAAAGTACGACGAAGTAGGCTATGTATGTTCCTCTTAAATAAACTTGTATCTACATTACTATTGAACAAAAGTCCCTCCCAAGTAAACACCCCTTGTAACAAATACATTAGCAGGTGCGTAGCCAGCATTTCTTGC
>JAOEHT020101307.1:0-12908 GCA_025448195.2 Parazoanthus atlanticus | reverse complement strand
ACCTTGATGGTCAAATGCCCGGATCCCTACGTCACTGTCTGAACGAGTAAGCAAATGGATAATATAAACACTCTTTTTTACACCTTGAGCGGTGTTTTCAGTTATCAGTTCGTAGCTCCGTTAATATTCGCCGGTTACCCATAAATATAGATCAGTTTCACTGGAAAGCTTATAAAATTCTCTAACTGATGGTGTGCGTCATTTTGCAAAGTCGTTTTTGTAAGCGAGAACTAACACGCTGTTTGCGACCAAGAGTTTTCCCTTAGTCTTTAGAGCTAATATGATCTACCCCGAGTTTAGGAACAGATCTATTCAAAAATCTGAAACGTATTATTTCAGTTATTTAACATAACACGTTTTGCAATCGTCTTGCAATGCCATGACGTTGCTCTCTAGGAAATGTGTAACCTACGTGATGCGCGGAAAAAGGAATAACAGATAATATTTTCTTCGCAGGTTTAAACGAGACCTCAGAGTCTATTATTTCATGTATTCGAATCCAAAGCTGTGAAGTTTTAGTGCGAAAAGTCACGTTTATCCATTTCAGCTTTATTTGACTATTTGCGTGAATTATCTTCGATTTATGTATTTCTTACAACAATTTCTGTATTCCAGATTTTCGCAACGTCCGTTGATTTGTTGTGGTGATTCTTGGAAAGCTCCAAAGATGAGGAATTCAAGTTTTCTCGGAATATGTATATATTGATGTAATATATCTTGTTAATTCGATTCGATTCTATACTGCTTCGAGTTGTACTTAACATTGTACTCAGATTTTACAACTTACTGATTTCAGCACAAAGTCCATGGTCTTATAAACTACAGTTAGCGATCTAGTACAACCTAGCATGTGTCAGGCATCAGCCGATATGATGTCATAGAGGGTGAATTTGCGAACGTCAGTGAATCTGCGCCATTTGCAGCATAATCAAGGGGAAAAAGACGATAAAGGCGAACACTAGAGCGAGGTCTTTCTTTGGAAAATCTCGGCCGTTTGTAACTTTATATGAGTCAAATTGTGGCAAATTTTAACTCTTTTTCTGAAGTGTAACCAACGTGATTTTGAGACAAAGGTGTTTAATTTGCCAGTGTTGCGGTTTTTGATCTGCTCGGCCACGGTAATGCGTATTGCATACTTCCGCTGCATTTGTCATTAGAACACGCCCGAGCCTGTCATAAATATGAGCATGAGATCTTTGTAACAATTTCTTCGAATGTGTAAAACTATTTTTAGAATATCAATTCGGCAATTTTTCTTCATAGGCGGAGCAGTGTCTTCAGGATCGTAAGAAAGAAGAGAAAAATTGAAGGATTACAGAAAGATCAAGATCTGCTTCAAGGTGAGGACTTCTTTTGAGTTGAAAGTTGCAATTCTTTCAAACTAGGAATTTTGCAAGTGAGGTCAACACGTAGTGAGTCTACGGCCAAAAAATACTTCAGCACCGCTTTGATGATATTTTTTTGTGAGTCTTGAGTATGTAATAGTGGAAAAGTTCAGTGCGAACCTCTAAGCTATTCAAACAACAACGTGCAAAAACTAACTTCGACACGAGCTCTCCGCCATGTTGTCTCTCAACACGCGTGGGCTTCTGGGTCGTTCCCAGTCCTAAACATTCTCGTTCTACACTTAGTGTACTATCTGATGAAGCAGAGATAACAGCGGGTCTTACGAATCACTTTGTTGGGGAAAGGATTCAGCTTACCAAGGTAAACAACAAAATCATGCAAATCATGATTAATTGTTTTTCTTCTTGACATCTGAAAAAATTCCTTTAAACTAGTACTACACTAATTCAACTTTCTTTCCATCAGTTTCAATGTTTGTAGCACTACATAAAATTAATAATAATAATAATATTAATAATAATCATAATAATATTGATAATAATAATAATAATAATAATAGATATAAGAATATTTGTTTATTTACACAGCGCCATCAAAAAATAAATATTGTCTAAGCGCTTTACAATGTTACTTAGTTAAAAAATTCTAAGAATGTTTTAACATTTAAAAATGCATTCAGATAAAACTGCTAAAGTTAACTGCTAGGTCAATAAAAGGGACCTGTTTGGTCACAATAGAATTCAGTTTAAAATGCGTTTAGCAAGAGCATTGCAATCTTGTAACTTTCTACTAAATTCTAGGATAGTAATTTTGAGTTGTTTTTGATGATCAATTTTTCGAAGATACTATATTGGTTTATTATATTCAACCAAAAACAAACTCGGTCCGGGTTTACATTAGACTCGAATTAACGAAATAAAAACAAGTAACTTTG
Organism: Parazoanthus atlanticus; assembly: GCA_025448195.2. NCBI lineage: Eukaryota > Metazoa > Cnidaria > Anthozoa > Zoantharia > Parazoanthidae > Parazoanthus > Parazoanthus atlanticus. The sequence continues at coordinate 10,627 of JAOEHT020101307.1, read as the reverse complement.
TTGCTTATTAAGCAAAAATTTCTGAAGCTTTATCACATGAAAAAAGTAAAAATGTTGACTCATCTCTCTCTTCTTTCGAGGCTTGACGGTCGCCAAAAGCGTGTTCGGGACAAAACATAATAATAATAATAATAATAATAATAATAATAATAATAATACATTTTTTGGATCACGAGTTATCGCCTCAGGTTGAGTGCGCAGAAGTAAACCACATAAAACATAATATTTGCAGAAACGGGAACAGATGTTTTGAAATTGAAGGGGCAACAAATCCGCGAGTGTCTCGTTAAAGTAGCTCAAATCCGCGGGGGGAGGGGGGGCAAATCCGTTGTTACACCGATGGTTGATTGTGTTGAAAAGGTTTTAGCAAAATGAAGAAATCCAAAACGTTGAACTGTTTTTTCTTTTCAGGTTTTTTTAAATTTTGATTCAGTACTCGCTAATTTTTGTTTCTGTTTGCGGAAACAATCTTTGTATTTTTAACTGCCAAAGCTTAGCCTGAAACGCTATAATATAGTCGTATGATATGCGCAAACGCAGGTGTTCGGATCTCGTCAAAACTGCTTTTGGCTACTTCTGCTGTAATGCTATTGTCCGAGCAAGGCGTAGATTTGTACCTCGCCATCATCTTAGATTCACAAGCGGCACAAGGAAATACCTGGGGACAAGATTGGTAAATACGTCATCGTTGTACATACTCGGCAGTGGGGTAGTTACCTCTAGGCAAAAATGCACTTGCCAACAAAAAAATTTCTGGTCAAAAATAAATCTCCCTCTCCACTGGATGACGTGGAGATGGACAAAGAGGTAAAAAGGCCTGTCTACACACAACTCCTAGCAAAAAGAATCTTCTTGCCTACACTCGAAAGTGGCCCTGGCTACGCCACTGCTCGGGATGGTCTGTTCAGTGATCCGGTAAAACTAGTTTCAAAAGGTTTAAAAAAGAGGTGTTTTTAAAATTGGATTATCTAAATCAATATTAATGATGAGACACATCAACTTAACTGAAGTGTCACCAACCCTTCAAAGTGTCAAAAAATATACGGCAAACGTGACGCCTGATTTGCGTTTCTAGCTGAAAACGTGGATCAAAGGGCGTGTTTGTTTTGGTCTACTCCACAAACGGAGTAATCCTCTTGGAGTAAACAGGAGTAGAATTGGAGTCAGAATATTAAAGAAGGAAAATCTCAAAACGGAGTGATATGTCATCTTGATTGCGTGACCGGGGTGGTGTGTTGGAATTGGCGAGTGCTGTTGCACTGACAAAAGCACAAGCTTGAGCTAAAAAAAACGCGAAATCCTTCTTGGAGTACTCCTAAACCGGGGTATTCTGATTTACTCCACTTCCAGAGAAGCGTTTTTGAGCTTTGATAAAAGAGCGCTATACAAATATATAGATTTTATTAGATCAGTAACAGTGCAAAAATAACTACCCCGGGCCACCCCTGAAACAAGAAGGAACGTTTCGTAGCTGGTGATGCTAATGATCCATTATGATCGGCTTCCCTCCACAATCCACCTACGCCCCATTAGAAATGTTTATTCCTTCAAATTACATGGATTCACTACCACTCGCAGCCCTTATAAGTACTCATTTTATCCCCCTACCTGATGTAGCTGTTTCAACACCTGACCGTCGAGCAGTGATTTAACAGCGGACTGGTGTAATACATGAGATAATATATTTCAATACAGGATTTCAACTTACCACATGCATTTAGATCATGATATTTGTCAATCGGTGCTGAGCGGCGTGCCAAAATCTTACTGGCTATCCCCTCATTTACGTGTTCATTACGGCGTATCACCATCTTAATTACCCACGACCAGCTCCTATCTGGCCCTGTAGCTCATTTGGTAGAGCAACGGTGATCTGTTCCGGAGATCGCGGATTCGAATCCCGCCGGTGTCAGATATTTTTTCTCTTTCTCGGTGTGGGCCCATTTCCTTTCCTGGGCTATCGATCAAACGGTATTTCTTAGGATATTTCAGTACAACACTTCAACAAACCACATTAAAATCATTATGTGTGAGATAATAAACTTTGCCGAAAACATATTTAGATTAGATTGGTTAAAAATATAATTAGATGATTGATGACGTGAATCATTTTACAATAATTATCGTTATAATCAGAGACTGGAATGGTGACTTGTCATGCGCGAGCTCTGTAAAATGGTAGACCAAGATAACTACGTAATATACAGACACCTAAATATGTATCTCAATGATTTACCCGACTCTGTTTTGCTGAACATTTTTGAGTATCTTCCAATGAGGACCCGTCTTCAATTACGGCGAGTTTGTTCAAAATGGTTTAACCTTCTTTACGACTTCAGTATTTGGAAGACTATCAATTTAAGCGACGAAAGCCTTGTACCAAGTCATGTTAATGAGGATATTGTTATAGAATGGATCCTTAGATGGGGAAATACAATCAAAGAATTGAACTTCAAGGAAACCAAATGGATTTCGGATAAGACAATAACGGCCGTTGTTAGAAACTGTCCAGATTTACAAGGCCTCAACATAGAAGGATGCTTCCAGATTTCTGATCCAGCGCTGGTCCGAATCTCTTTCCAATGCAGGCGTCTTGAATCAGTTAACCTGTTCTTGAGTGGTGTCTCCGACGTTGGTTTTGACTGCCTTGCAATGAACTGTCCCGAACTTAAAAGAATAAAGTTAGGAAGTCGAGGTAAGCTTTCACCACTCTCTTTAATAATATCGTTTCTTATAGAGTTTTCTATCATGTGCAAACTAGTAATCTAGGTCATGTATTTTAAATCCAACTGCTGTTCAGTCGTCGACTGGGACATTAATTAAGCCGTTAGTCTGGTCCCATGACGTGCTATCGAAATATTCAAAAGAACTCACATTGTTCCCGATATGAGATTAATGTTATGCCTGATGCTGTGTTCTTTCAGTTTACATACTGTTTATAGGCTGTGCTCCGAAGTCATTCGTGGTCGACCCACGGCTAAAAGAAACGCTGTATGCGTTTTTGGCCTGATTTCGTGAGCTGCAAGTCGCCGGAATTCAGTACCACTGTGCTTGAATGTTCACATGGTAACTTTAATATCTTTGGGGGTTTTTCTTTTACCTTGAAATACCCGTATCTGCGATAAACCTACGGAGCCACGGGTACTTACAGCCAACATAGTATTTCAAGACGCTAGCGCTCCCGAAAGCCAACCAACATAAAAAAACTAGCTAAACACTGGCCAATATTTTTTGTTACTGCTAGAAATGCACCACAAATATTTAGTGTATATTCTCTTTATTAGTTTGTTACTAACACCACTGCACTCAATCGCATGCACAGTCTCCATGCAGTTATACTATATGATTAACTTATGTTGATTGAAACCCACAGTTTTCTGTATGCGCGGGTTTTCTTTTTCAGTGCACGTTTATTTATGTGCTTGCGCCGTTTACGCTTAAATTAACAGAGAAAACGGGTTGCTTGATTCATCAGTTATAAGCTCTGTAAAAGCACTTGTGTGTTTTGTTCGTCTAAGGAAATTTTCCCATTTGTCAGCTCTGGCTGGCCCGCCCGGTCAATTCTTGAATGAAACCCGATAAATATCGGAACTATTCCCAGCCACACTGACCCTACTTATGGATTAGATCCGTTTACTTCTGCCGTCTGGCCGGAAAAAGCGCGGGAATCTAGTGAGTTATGGCGGAAGAAATGGATGCGCGCGCATTGTTTTCTAGGGAGGGACGGACGGACTCAACAACGGAATGAATCTTAAATTATTACCTTCTGTTTCTTTATTCTATCGATGACATGCACAATATTTTTTATCGAATAAGGTAATGAATATTCTTCTTCTCAGTTCTTCTTCGTCTTGTTGTTATTGGTATACTTGTTGGTAGTGGTGCTGTTTAATTGTTGTTGTTGTTGTTGTTGTTGTTGTTGTTGTTGCTGCTGCTGCTGCTGTTCTGTTTCTGTTTCTGTTTCTGATTATTACTTGGTTATGCTGGTTTGCTTTACACCAAAGCGGTAATTGAATTACAACTTCTGAAGCAAAATATAATAATAATAATAATAGTGGTAATAATAATAATAATAATAATAATAATAATAATAGTGATAATAATAACAATAATAACAATAATAACAATAATAACAATAATAACAATAATAATTTTGTTGTTGTTGTTGTTGTTGTCAGTGTTCTTCTTCCTCTTCTTCTTCTTCCTCTTCCACTTACTCCACCTCCTCTTTTTCTTCTTCTTCTTCTTCTTCTTCTTCTTCTTCTTCTTCTTCTTCTTCATTGTTACTGCATCAATGAAAACCACGTGTATATATTTTGCTAGGTAGCTGCTACAAGATGCTACAATCATTATACAAGCACTCCTCCAAACTCGAACACATCTCAATCCACGATGTTATCCCATTCGACGAGGTAGAGCCAGTTGTAGATGACACAATTATCACAAAGTTGACCAAGTGTTTCTCCGGCCTACGAACTATCGACTTTACGTGGTGTTGTTTCATCTCTGATGATGCTTTAGTTGCTTTGTCACATTGTTGTCTTCATTTGTCGAAACTCATCGTGCGGGAATGCCACAAAATAACAGATCGTGGAGTCAGCAGTATACTAAAACACTGTCACAGCCTTAGACATCTCCATCTAGAGCGACTCTACAATGTGTCCGACCGCTCATGCAGGGAAGCTTTAGAGGAGCAACTTCAACTTACCAAACTACGGTATTTGAAAATTGTTGATACTGCAGTCACTGATTTGGGAATCGCAAAGCTTGCCGAGAAAAGCCCGAATTTAGAGACGCTTCAAAGTGGCGAATATTGTTTCAACCCTTACAACATTCTCGGTGACTGCATTCCGGTTATTTCTAAAAGCTGTAAAATGTTGAAACGGTTAAAAGTGTTCTCGGCAAAAATGAACGACGACTATTTGTGTGACATTGGTGATAATCTTCACGAGCTAAGGGATTTGTATCTTGGAGACTGTAGCAATGTTACCAGTACAGGGTTATGGAAAGTGATTAAAAACTGCCGTATGCTGGTTAAACTTGATGTAAAAGATTGTCCGCATTTGGATGATGAAATGTTGGGATTGATGGTCAAGTACTTAAATCATCTGAAGGATTTAGAGATTTACGGGTGTAAATATGTCACAGCTAATGCAATCATGGATCTAGTGACATGCGGCTCTCATTGTACTGTACGTATGTGACGACGAGGGCAGCTGTGTTCAATAGACTCATCACCGGTAATGAAATCATTGCAATGATGAAGATCAAAATTTAATTAAAAATATTAATGTTTTAAAATTGGGCCAGGAAAGCTGCTTTTCCTTCATTTTTGTTTGTTGTAAAAATCAAAACTACAGTTACAATGGACGAGCACGCTTTGCGTAGCCAAAAAGACGCGTAGCTGACCGAGTAAAGTATAATCATCTCATACCCAATTAACTTGTAAGCATGAGTAGAATAATTGCTGTAAAAGTAAACCAGGTACCAGAAAAAGCAGGTATAGGCACTCTAGGCCAGGGGTTTGCCTGAATTGAACATCTATTCAAATATATACAATATATTATGGTTAAAAACCGTAAGCCAGAGCAACTTACTGTTTATTGCAAGAATTGCGTCAACAAAGTTGTCTATCGACATGTGTACAAAAACACTTTGTTGTTCAGTATCTGTAACTGTCAAATACTCCCAAACAACATATTATTGTAGCGCGCCATAAACCAAAGCGATTTTGCTTTCAAACCTATACTTTGAAAATGAAACGTTAGCTGTATGTCTACTACCCCAAATCTTTCTTATATGTCATTAATAATAATCATGATAATAATAATAATAATAATAATAATAATATTTAAAGGGTTTATTAGTAATTTCCACTAGGTGGCTCTTTATTGCAAAATCTACAGTAATTACAATATTTGTGATAAGACCTATGCTAAAATAACTTACAAGTATCAAATTTGAAAACATCGACCTCAATAACATGCTATAATGTTGAACAACTAAGTTCGCAAAACAACTAACATAGTGTGTTAACTTTCTTTATTCGATATTAAAGAACTAAAAGTTGCAAGGATCTTGTTGTCCAAGTTTGCACTCAAACTAAAGAACCTTCAACACTCAATGAATGTCAAATCGTGTGTAAATTGTTGACTGGCGATTGACCGTTCTGTCATAGTAAGAGCATCATAATTGACGTATGTAAGCAAACGACCACACGCGAACATTCTGGAATGACTAATAGTAATAGAAGAACTATTTTCATAAGGAAGTGTGTTTCTGGCAAAGACGTTGTACGACTTAAACAAAATAAGATATACTGTACGTCGCGAAAGTTTTTTAAAGGTGGCATTGATGTGTGATTATTCCAGCAGACACACCACAGTATCACTAAAAGACTTTAGTAAACGGCTTTAGCCAACCCTAACGTGTCCCGGCAAGTTTGTAAAACCAAACAAGGCAGTAAACGCTGGTAAACATAATAATGCTGTCGCTGTATTCAGTTTTGACTGCGTTGTTCGGTGTAGAGAACTCAAACTGAAATAGTCGTTTGTAAAGTATTCAGTACTAGCTAAGTTTTCTTTAAAACACTTTTCTTGCACAAAAAATAAATTTCTATAATGGTTTAAAAACAAATTGAAATGAAGCACTAACTCTGTGTTTATATAAGCAGACAAAATCTGCGCATGATTCTGAAATTAAGAACAAAGAATTTGCTCCAAATGTCTAAGAAGCTAAGACAGTCGCTATGTTTTACAATTTTCAGTTCCTCGAGGTCGTAGCTTTTATAACACTAGAAACTCATCAGGTCTCTTCTTCTCTCAGCGAGTCTATCTGTTTTTCTTTCTGCTTCAGATAAAGGCACGGTTTGCTGCTAGTGAGGTTTCGAGTGAAGGATTATCAGTTCTGCGCACAAAACACACTTTATTCTGCAGGCTTTTTGGTAGCGAGCTCTGAACTGCTTTCGCGTCCATTCTTGAGCGTGCTTACGCCATCTTCACTGCTTCCCGCCTTGTGTTTGTTCTCAGCGGAATCAGGGCTTTCTTCTGTGACGGAGCTCTTGTTGTTTTCTTTTTTCCATTTCATTCGTCTATTTTGAAACCACGTTTTCACCTGGGTTTCGTTCAGCCCCAATGTTTGCGCAAGCTTTCCTCGGTTCGATGTATCCAGATACTTTTGTTCAGAGAAGGTCTTCTCCAACACGCGAAGCTGAAGGTCGGTAAAAACTGTTCGTGACTTTCGGCAGCGCCTTCCACTTGGCGTCCTTAGGGTGGGCTTTAGTCGGAAGTAAACTGGTAGAGAGTTGAGAACGTCAGGGCTGGGATCTGCAGCAAAGAATAGAAAGCGCAGACTGAGCTGATGGGAAGGTCTTACAACAACTGTCAAATAAGGTGGTGCGGCAACTGCAAATATATAAATACCAACAAAGAATACCCGGGAAAACGGAGTTTTTAGCCTTAAGGTTTTTGTCATCACATACCACTGCGATTTTGTAACGTTTGATAACCTTTATGGATGTTGTGGCGGCTGCAAGTGGTTTTGCTTTTGTGAACGTACATTGTAATCTATTGGTAATTGCCAAAGCTTTCTTTTTAACACAAAGAAAACTTCAAAACTCGCGGAAATTTAGCCCGCTCCATATTTTGTCGGTTACTCTGCAGTTTAGAAATAGAACAATCGGAAACGATGTAAGTTTAATTTGTTTTTGTTGGATTTAAGAAATGAAAGTTAATGTAGGTTTATGAAATAGGCATGCAAGGACAGTTTCTAAGATTCTGTTGGAAAAGTTCCAGTGAACTTTATATAGCCGGAATGTGCAAGTTTAGTGCATTTATAACTCCACTACAATACGGGCATTGTTAACACAGCCAAATACTTTTACTCTGACCAGTACCGTAGTAGTAAACTTTATTGCTGTTTGAACGCACTTGCAGTTAATCGAATAAATCTTAAAGCTTATCAGTAACAACGCGTTTTCTAAAAGTACATCGAACAATAGTTTTGAGGCTGAGTCAACTTCATGAAGCAAATGCAGCAAAATTTCAATAATTTTGCTTAATATCTTTTTGTTTTAATCGGGCATTTTACGCGATACGATCAAGGTTGTGTCTTAGTAATAAAAAAACCTGGACAAGTCGGCAGAGTATTATTTAATTAAATTCCAAGCGTTTTCTGTGATCATTGTTCACTTTATCAAATTTGTGTAGTAGCAAACTAATTTACTCTTAATTTATGTCGATGCTTTAAATTTACAATAAAAAACAAATACAGAAGCTAGCGTTTGGTTTACCAAACATAGTTTATTTTCAAATTTCGATGTAAGTGAGACAACGGTTAACAACGATGATTATACTATTATTATTCGTGTTAATATTATTTATATTGTTTTGGGTTAAATCATTAGTTGAGAACGAGAAACGCCTTTTTAGCTAGCTGGTAGAAAGTACATAAAAACTGGACTTTACTTGCGGTTACTTAGCTACCAAAATTAACAATATTTTTATCCGAGCATCGAAAAAACACATTGGTTGCTTACTGACGAAATATTTCTTTTCCTGCAATTTTAGAACGCGTATTGTGTTCTTTTTCACTAAAACGAAGCCGAGTGCTCCGTGCTGCTTTTTTGTATTAATATTTTGTTGAACACAATTGATCCGCTGTGGGGGTAGCGTGGAATGGACAATTTGCGGTTTAAGAGCTACGTCGACTGAAATAGTTCCAAGGTGCTCGAGAAACAATCTCTCATCAGTGAATCAGAAAGTCTTTAGAGATATTGAGGGTCAATAAATCGTTTCCTGTTAGCTATTTGACTGAAAACTGAAGAACTTTCTTCTGAGGAAACTAGATCCAAGGTAGAGTTTTAAATATGCAGAAAGAAAAATGACCACTGAAAACGTATAAAAAAATATGTATTAAAAGAATAGGTGCGAGCAAGCTTACAGATCACAAGACATTGAAAACATGGGTCGTTGTGAAGTGTTCGTAATTCTAGTAACTTTTGACGGGGAGTCCTCTGGTTTTAGTGCTCGCAAATAATCTTTTCGTGAGAAAATATTGTTCTTAGAGCAAGTTAAAATGACTAAAATATGCATAGTTGATTTGTGAGAAACTTTATTATATGACAAAGCTTCAGACTAACAAAATTAGCGCTATTCTTTTTAGGCGTTTTGTACGATGAATATATTAAATAACATCTATAGAAATTTTCAAACCAAAGTACACGACAGGAAGAAAACCAAGTTCACTTGTTTCTGCTTGTCATATTCAGTAAAAACAAACGAGATATCAAACTAGATTGAGTTTTAGTTTGTGGTTGGCATCCATTCATGAGATAGTACGAAATTGTAACAAGATTTATCGCTGCTCGCATCACGACTGACTTTTCTTCAGATGTTAAGATATAAAGTGTTGGTTTAAGGCGCGTGTGCTCTAATTAAAAATATCATAAATTCATAGCATATATGCTTGCAATTTTCTACTGAAAATCTCAAATTCTGATCGAAGGTGAACGTTATTAAAATGACATAATTACTGCTATATCGTAATGTTGTCTTTAAGATGTTCACTTATTTTATCTGAGCAACACTTAGCCAATCGACAAGAAATGCTGAAATTAAAAAATCGCATTGAAATGCTCAATCGTTTGTTTATACACAGCTATTATCTTTTTCACAAATTTATGAAAGATTGAAAAATTGTCATTCACTGGAAATTAAGATTCTAATCATCTATATAATTTCGTGTTCTTTTGAGAGTCTTGGGAAAACAGGAAGGTTTAATGAAAACAATTTTGCCTTGGTTAAACAATATATTTCGATAACAAGCTTGTGTTAAAACGAAAATGCAGACGCTGTGGCATTTATCGAAATGTACTGCTGCCATCAAAACTCCTGAATTATATCCCTGAACGGGGAGGGTACAGTACACAAACACATGCGGTTTAGTTTGTAGAAGTATGGTTCAGTCTCTGATGGTAATCGTGTACGCGTTTTTAAAAAAACCAAGGAATGTCGGATTGTTTAGTTATACTATAATTTTATTGAGCCACATACAAACAGATAAAAAGAATAATTCTAGAATAAAAGAACTCGCTGCTCGGTACAAAATTCGGTATTTATATTTTTTTGGTCAAGAGCGTTGTCATCTTGAAAAGTTTCAAATATTTACTGGATTAGTAACATGCAAAAAACAAATTCTCACTGGGTAGTTTACTCGATCTATATTGGCAAAAGCAAATTAGAACGTATTGGTTTTCGTTGGTAATTTTCAGTGAGGGACTGTTCCTGGAACTGAAGTACGTGATAAAGAGTCTTCTTTGACCGCTTACTGTTGTCACTCTTGGTTATTCGGTGCAATGTCGATAGCTGCACCATCGCCACTTTGGCACATACGGGCCGTAACGGAATTTGTTCAGTCAGTATAGAGGCACGTTTGCAACCCTTTAACCAACCAGCCAACCCTTCAGCTCAGTTCTCTGATCAGTGCATGTCGGATTTCCAACACTGTTGTGTTGTGTTGTCTTTTACTTTACTTTAACTTTACTTTACTTTACTTAACTTTACTTTACTTTACTTTACTTTACTTTACTTTACTTTACTTTACTTTACTTTACTTTACTTTACTTTAC
>JAOEHT020101235.1:0-12909 GCA_025448195.2 Parazoanthus atlanticus | reverse complement strand
GCTAGAAAACTGGCCTGTAAGAGCAACTTCAGGGCCTGGTCAAAGAAACTTTGAATGACTACTTGAGAGAACAGTGATTGTAATTATGCAACAACAACAACAAAAACACGCACATAACCAGGGCCCGGTTGTTCAAAGCCCGATTAGTGCTAATCCTGGGTTAACTCTATGGATAGGTTTTTATTAAGAGTTAACCTAGGATTAGTACTAATCGAGTTTGAACAACCGGGCCCATAATATTAAGAACTTAATTCAAGCAGAGAATGAGACTTTATTCACCCAATAATAAAAGACTTTAGCTAGACTTTGGATTACGTTCTTATTCAAAAGCATCGGTTTCAAGGCTCCCTTGACAAGGGTCAAATTAAGCATTTTATTAAACTTTTTCCTATATCTAAAATACTTTAATTAATTGAAAGTTTTTTCTGAGAAATAGAAGGTTCCAAATCTCTGGACAGTCATTGTTGCGGTCATGTTTGTCCGATAACTACAAAAGAGTGCCTGAACGACTAATGAGACAAAAATAACGGTAAACAACCTTTTGTTTTCAAATTCCTATCACGCTATTTGTATTGTAGATCTTTTTAGACTGAACAAATTGCAAGTATTAATTTTGAATAAAAGTGCAAAACTTCGTGAGTTCGAATTGCTTCCCTATTATATTTAATAAATTATACATTCTCATAGGTTTCTTAAAAATTTTAAATTGTATTAAACCTAAAGATAAAATAATAGATAAATTGATAAGTTAAGCAGATTCAGAGTGAAAGGAATTAAACACAAATTATTATAAAGTTTAAACTGAAATAACAAAAATAATTGCAGTGGTTATATAGCACTTTATACAGGTAGCTTTACAACATCAACACAGGCCACAACACCAGGATTACCCTACTTTTTCGAGAAGTTCATGGGTACTTTTAAGTCCCCTGATAGGACGTCGAGAGACTAACCCACTGAACGGCTTAACGTACGTCCCTGTCAACAAGTTCGTAGAAAAGTGACAAGAGATGGTATTATACAACGCATCTAGCTTTAGAAATGAATTTGAGTTGGAGGTTAAATATCATGAGTGAAGTAACATTCAGTTTTTGATATCATGAGTGAAGTAATATTAATTTTTTATATTTGCAGGTAAACATTACTTTGTAGTCTACACTGCATCGTAATCCAAAAATTAGAATATTTCCTGGAACTGTGGAGTTGAGTCTTTGTTTTATAGAAATTCTGTAGTGTTTTCCAGGACCTCGGATTACTGACGTTAACCCTTTGTTTGAGACAGGCTATAACCTTCTAATTTCCCAGAAAATTACCTATAGTTTCTAAGAAAGTGCTTCGATATTTAATAATCTCTCTTGCCATGGGCGTTATAGTAGGAACTGAATCACATAAAAACTCATCCACACTGCACTGCTGGTTTTGTTGCTATTATAGAAATGGTATAAAACAGACACTGATTTTGATGACGAGAAAAAAATCGTAGATGCCAGTTGCATTAAAGCCAACAACGTTGAATTAAACTCTTTAAAATTGGCGTGGTGTTAACTGTTACACAGAAGAGAGATACAAGGTAATTTAAAAAGCATTAAGATATTACGGGAAAACGAATAGTTTTTCTCGCAGACTGTAGCATGCATGTACTCAAAATAAAGGTGTCGTCGACATGATTCTAGTTTGCAACCAAATTCGTTCGGCTCTCGAGCTGTGCCTGTGGATAGAAGCTTTTCAAAATGTTGAACAGTAAAGGGACATAATCATGATGGCTCAAGATTCATCAGCGGGTATTCAACAGCTGATATAGTACATACTAAAGCATTTTCACTGCACGCAACTGCTCATGTACAGTATCATTGTACATGTACGTACATCTTATCAAACTGTAAACGAAAGCATGACTAGGGAGATATATTGACGGTACGGTGGCCTCGAGGTATGAAGCTCCCCAATACACAATTTTTGCAGAAATTACTTATTTATACTGCATGCACTTTCCACGTCTTAGGGAATATTACATAAAGAGTAGATATCTTTTTAACAAGGTTTGGTTGAAGGTAAGTTAAGATGAAGCAACTGCCGCGCCCGCCATGTTGCAACATGCAACAGCCTAGCCACAAGAAACATTCCAGTGCAGCGCACATCTAGTCGTTGTTCGCTAGCATCTTATGACGTAGTTATTAACGATTTAGCGCTAAAGACATACCATCATAAAAACCAAAAATATCCGATCGACCACGAGCCAGTTCTGACTTTGCAGTGAACTGGTTCATGAAATGATATGAAATGTAAAACAACTTCAACTGCTTGTACATGATAAAAGGAAGATATTAAGTATTTTTCTCTGTCAAAAAATTAATTGAAGTTCATTAACGCAGAAACTATATTATCAGTAAAAATTTAGTAAATTAATAATTAGATCTGAACTCACCGTCAAGCAGTTCAAATGAATGGTAGAGTACAAGATTTTTCCTTCCTACCAGGTGAAAGTGACGCCAGGCACGCCACGACGCCAGTTAAAAGTGCAAACAGATTTCATGTTTGTGTGTGGTCACCGTGGTAACATCAAATATTGCCAGTTGTCAGAAGTAAACCAATTGTTGACAATGACGCGATCGTTTTCAATTATGTATCAATAAAGACCAGCCTCTTAGAATCAAAAAATTAAGAACTTAATTCATGCAAAACTTGATGCAGCCAATAATAAAGAACTTCGTTAGCCAGGTATTTGAACTAATCTTTATAATGACAGCTCCCCGTAAGGGCCTTTTCAGTGCATGGATGACAACAAGGCTATTTACACCGGCGGGCAGAGGACTCGAACTCGGGACCTCCGGGTTACGAGTCAGTGCTTTAAACCGCTCGGCCACGCTGTTATCAAGGTTTCCTAGCAAGTGTCAAAGTTTAGCGTTTTTTTATTAAAGCTTTTTTTTCCTGTTTTTAAAACTGAACTAGATCGACAATTTTTCTGAGAAATAGAAAGGATCAGATGTGTGGACAGTCGTTGATGCGGGACTGATGTTTCCGATATTAAAGGCAACCCCAACTCCTTTGTCTGTTTAAGGTCGTTCGACCGACCCCAAATTTTTAAGATTTGTAACAGAAAATGTTATAACATTAAATATATCAATATAACTCATTACCAAGAATATTATAACTCATTACCAAACTATCTGGGCGAAGATCTTGAGCGATTACAGAAACGTGGAATGCGGATTATTTATCCTCAGTATCGCTGAGGCGTTAGATTCTCCAGATACTGTTCAAGAGACGTCAGGTAATAGTTGAACAGTTTTTCAACAAGATTGTAACCACGCTGAATAAGTTAAGCGATTGCATGTAACATTACATGCTTTAGGTCCATCAAAACGGCAATTCACCTTTCACATGGTAGGTTTCAATAACAGCTTGTCACAAAACCAAAGAAACTACCGCAGCAATTGAAATGGCAATACATACTGCTTGCAATGCTGCAGGACTGTTGTCACACTGAATAAGACAATTGTCCTATTTCACTATGACGTCACAAGCTGCACAATCCGGAAACAAAATCGCTCTTACTTTCATCTGAGGAAAGTCCAAATTAGTTTGGCAACAAGAATAACTTTATTTTTTCAGTATAAATAATTATATTACCGTGCTTTGTAAGTGTCAAAATATGGTTTGTGTACATTTCATTTTGCCCTACACTTGTTTTTTTATTAAGAACAACCTTAATTAAGGTTGTAGTTACCCGCAAAATCGTAAAAATATAGATCTCGCGAATTTAAACACTATCATCATTAGAGGGTTCATTGATACTTATAAAATAACGCCTTGCTTTCATTTTATGCAAAAGAAATGTGAACGGTGATAATTTTAGGGAAATAAAAACCTCTTTTTTTCTTGCTGGTTTGTTTACAAGCCGTTTCCATGGCAACGGTAGAAGACTTTAGTCGTTTCTCGCCGCAAATTTTCCATGAGTTGGAACGCCTGGGACATTGTTTTGGACGTTTGGGGGGCTGGGAACTAGTGTTTTGCCTCGTGGTTTTCGTGTCGAATGAAAGGAAGTTGAGTTTCAGAGATTTGTGATTTGTTTCTTGAGAATTGTGTTAGATAATGCCTGGAAAGAAGTTTAGAAGCATCCGTCGACCAAAAACACAGGGAAAACGGTCAAGAAAACGAAAAATAGAGGCAGTTTCAGCTGAAGAACCGAGCACATCGGCGAAGAAAATTGGCCTTTCTTCGCGATCGCCATCTTGCTCCCCAGTGCAAACAAACCGTCGGCTTGCCTCCAAAAACCGCATGGCTATCAGTTCCAAGACCAAGGTCTTCTAAAACGTGCCATAGTAGCTGCCGCTGTCTGCAGAAAGTGTTTAAAAGGAACTCTGCAGCTGTACGAGAAACCACACGGATGTGGACTGGCGAGAACTTCGGTGCTTCTGTGCTCCAATAATAGATGTAAAGCCACAACTGAGATACCGACGTCTGAAAAGAAAATAGTTGGCAAAGCCCGTTTCTACGACGTTAATCGGCGTTCAGTTCTAGCAATGAGACTGATTGGAAGGGGCAGAGCTGCACTGGCGAAATTTGCTGCCATAATGAACATGCTCGGGCCAGTCAAGTCCAAGTCATTTGCTGGACATGTCAGCAGAATTGCACATGTGACTGAGCAGGTGGCAAAGTCTGAAATGGAGAAAGCTGGTCGGGAGCTGAGAAAGGAAATGAAAGCTGGCAAAGATGAAATTGTGGACATTAGTGTTTCTTGTGATGGTACATGGGCCAGAAGAGGTTTTCAGTCTTTGTATGGCATGACATCTGCTATTCATGTGGAAACTGGGAAGGTTGTGGACTATGAAGTCAAAGGAAAGGTCTGCTACAAGTCAAGGGCTAAAAAAGATCTGGACCCAACCTCCCAGGAGTACATTCAGTGGAAAGAAAACCATGCCCCAAGGTGCGGGGTAAACTTTAGCAAGAGTTCAAAGGCTATGGAGGCTGCTGGCGCAGTAGACATGTGGTCCCGGTCCGTCGACCTCCACAAAGCACAGTATGTGGAATTTGTTGGAGATGGAGACTGTTCCTCCTATAGAGACGTAGTGAGATCTGCTCCTTATGGAGCAGATGTTAGTATTGAGAAAGTGGTGTGTGGGCCACATCCAGAAAAGAATGGGAGGAAGACTGAGAAAGAAAAAAAGGAACTTGAAAGGCAAGAGGCTTAGTGATGGAAAGACGATTTGTGGGCGGAACGGTCTGACTGACCACTTGATTGACATTTTCCAAACTTATTATGGAAAGGCCCTACGAAGCAACAAGGGAGATCTGGAAGGTATGAAGACTGCGGTAAAAGCCATCTGGTACCATTATGCCTCGACAGAAGATGAGCCATTGCATCAGTTCTGCCCACCTGGAAACACATCATGGTGCAAATGGCAGAAAGACCAGGTTGAGGGCAGCAAGACATTTGAACCAAAGAAAGTGGCCCCAGATGTAATGGAAGAAATCAAACCTACTTTTGAGGCCCTGGCAGATGAAGAGCTTTTGGAGAAAGTTCTCAAGGGACTCAGCCAGAATCCGAACGAGTCCCTCAACCATATGGTTTGGGACATCTGCCCCAAAGCAGTATTTGCTGGTCCAGAAACCATCAATACTGCTTGTGCACTGGCTGTGATGCTTTTCAATGGTGGTGCACATACCCTTGAAAAAGTCCTCACTGGGTTAAATCTTTCAGTAGGACAGTATTGCAAGGCTGGACTTGAAGTAATGGACCAGAAAAGAGTCTATGCATTAGCCCAAAAGGCAACTACAGAAGAAAAACTAAACCGTCAAAAACGGCGCCGAGACAGAAAAAGAAAGGTTGACCAAAATGAGGAAAAAGAAGGTCCAACATATGAGTCTGGGGCCTTTGGTTCATGAACAGAGACTTGTATTAACAGTTCTGACTGTTTTATTTAATTTTCTGCCTTATTTAACTACTACCATTTTCTTGAATTCTTTTTGTCCCCCAAAAATTCAAGAAAAAATACATTGCAAAACTTTGCAATTTTTCATGTATTCGAAGTTTGGGACAGGTCGTTTAAAGGTTAGGATAGTTTGATTACTATAAAACTTGGCAGTTTTGTAGTTTTCGAGGTGTAGAATACAATGGGATACTTTTCAAAAGCATTGCTGTTAATGTCTTTGACCTGTATAACAGTAAAGTATGAACAATCTTGTTTTTTTTTATATTTGCAGTTGCCATGGCAACATGCCCCCCTGATTTAAGTCAAAACAATCCCATTGCATTCTACATGTAATAGTGAACATGCCTGCAAAGTTTGGTTGAAATGTTATCATTTGTTCCAGAGATTGACCTGTCCCAAAAAAATCATTATTTTCTAAAGGTGACAAATTGTACCGTCCCCTCCCCCCATGGGATTTTGTCAAAATCCAGTTTTGACAACTTTATCAATTACTTCAAGTGTTAGTAAGAACAATTTGAAAGTTTGATCTTGAGAAATAAAATTGAACTATACTAACTGTTGCCTCAAAGTTTATACTTTTTAAAGAAGTTTTGCGGGTAACTACTACCTAACCTTATGTAGTGCAAGCTGGATTTCTGTTCGAACTTTCATTCAAATCAGAGCTGCTTTGCCAAATTGGCCACGAACTCTATTAACATTCTAGCTTGTTTTCTCTTCGAGCTGTATTTCTATTCAAGCCCGATTTTGTTGGTGCAAGGGATATTGAAACCATTACTAATCCAAGTGGAGAAACGAGCACGCAAATTTCAATGACACGTAAGACGATGAATCAAAGGACGAGGACTCTCACGAATCGGCTACAGTCGATGATGTAAATGTAGATGCCACACAACACCAAGCGCGCCAAGTTCAGTCTGCCGGTCGCCCATCAAAGCGGACATTTTTTGTCCATCTACTGCGGAATTCCAGTTTGTCTACCACGAGAGGCAATGCGTGGGATCGCCTACAGACTCTAGGACGAGATAAAGAAATCTACTTCACATGGGAACTCAACACTCGGACGTGTAGATTGAATCTTTGTTACGGGGGACAATGCCCCACACTACAAGGAGTTGATTTGGGAATGTAAGAGTGTACAACAGCTCGCCTCGACTTACTATGGATCACTGTTTATGCTAGTGTGTCTGATTCATCAAAAAGCTAATGATGATCTTGACACTCCAAACAATCTTCCAATTTTGTACTTTGGTTTGGTGCATGTGAACACCTTCCAACATTATTGGAGCAAAAGGACTTTGTACCATGGCCTCTGAAAAAGGGCAATTTTGCCTACATTACGGTTCAAAGCTCTCATGGCCACTCTACACATTGTTGATCCATGTTCATAAGATGAAGAAGACAAGCTTCGAAAAGTTCGCAGATTTGTTGAGGATTTCAAAAATAAATGTAAATGTTTATACCAACCTCTCCAGAATGTAGCTGTTGATGAGAGAATAGTGAAATCCAAACACCGTTCAGGGATACGGCAGTAGACCAAAAATAAACCTGTATAAAACTGTGGGTTGTTATTGCTGACAGTGCAAATGGATACAAATACGATTTTGATATTTACATTGGGAAAAATGCAGTGCAGGAGGTGGGTCCGAATGGACTGGGGTATGATGTTGTCGTGAAGCTGGTGGGCACCCTGATGAATCAAGGCTACCACCTCTTTTTTGACAACTATTATACCTCAGTCAAGCCCGTGCAAGACCTGTATAAGGTGATGATACCAACCTGTGGAACTGCTTCTGAGAACAGACGGCGCTCCCCACTTTCTATGAAAGGGGGAAAAGAATGGGCGAAACACAAAGAAAGGGGAAGTATGAGATGGAAAAGAGAAGGAGTTTGTCAGGCTCTACAGTGGATAGATAACAGGCCAGTTACCATGTTGACAACAATTGACAATGCCAACGCATTTGTTATGGTTGACAGGAAGGAGAAAGTAAATAACAAGTGGCAAGATATAAAAGTCAAACAACCAAATGCTAATCATAATTACAATCAATATATGATTGGTGTTGATCGTTCAGACCAACTACAGGTTCAAAACAACACCCTACGTAAATTTATACGGTGGTGGAAGACAGTTCTTTTTCATATGATTGACATTGCTATCATAAATAGTTTTATTCTGTTTCAACTGCATCGAGCTGAGCATCCCGAAGTTGAGGAATTAAAACGCCCACAGATATACAGTACTGCAGATTTCAGGGAGGAGCTGGTGCGACAGCTAGCTGGTCTGGAAGAATATGGGTCTCCACCTGTTTGGAAACCAGTTACAAGAGAGAGTTTCATATGAGACTGAGCACATCCCCCAGTTTTCTGAAGCCAAACGGAATTGCTGTGTATGCTATACAACTTCAAAAAAGGAGCTGAAAGTGGTGCCATACTGCAGTGCACCTCAATGCCAGGTCTACTTGCACTGCCCCCCAAAAAAAACTGTTTTCAGATTTGGCACAGTAAAAATGTTCCCCATAAGTAGTTACTAACTTTTCATGTTTTTTTCCAAAATTTGCTCTTCATTTTTTCCGAAGTTGCTGACCGAACGGAGAATAATTTTTTCTGACTGTGTTCGCACTTGTTTATCCTTTTTCTGCATGCAAGTTCTAGAACTGCACACAATCGTAAATTAGTTCAATGATACTTTTCATTTTACTGCAATATGGAAGTACTATTGGGTGGCATAACTGTAAGAACTAGAAAACAGGTCTGCATAAGAAAAAGGCCACGCACTGGAACTTGTGTGTCAAACAGTCGTCTACTGTAAAGAGCATAACTTTGTAATTTTTCGAGATATATCTGTCAGATTTGGAAAAGAAACTCATTCTATAAATAGCTACAACTTTTCTTTTAACACTTTCAAGGATATGTATAGAAAAAAATTATTGCCATATTTTTGTAGATTTCTTTAAAGGTTTCACGAATTCATTAACATAATTAGTATAATATATGCAAATATTTATAGTATTAACCCCAAATGTAGAATAATATCAAAGATCATTTATTCGTGAATACAGTGATACCTTATGTGCTATATAATCCTACACAGTTTTGAATTGGTAAGTCTCTCAGGAAAATGTGTTCAAAATGGCCATTTTGGGTGCAGACGGGAAAAGAAATCCGACAGATTAGAACATGCAAAAAAACACACACAAATCAACAACATTAACCTTATGTAATGCAAGCTGGATTTCTATTCGAGCTTTCATTCAAATCAGAGCTGCTTTGCCAAATTGGCCACGAACTCTATTAACATTCTAGCTTGTTTTCTTTTCGAGTTGTATTTCTATTCGAGCCCGATTTTGTGGTGCAAGGGATATTGGAACCATTATTAATCCAAGTGGAGAAACGAGCACGCAAATTTCAATGACACGTAAGACGATGGATCAAAGGACGAGGACTCTCACGAATCGGCTACAGTCGATGACGTAAATGTAGATGCTGTACAACACCAAGCGCGCCAAGTTCAGCCTGCCGGACGCCCATCAAAGCGGACATTTGTCCATCTACTGCGGAATTCCAGTTTGTCTACCACGAGAGGCAATGCGTAGGATCGCCTACAGACTCTAGGACGAGATAAAGAAATCTACTTCACATGGAAACTCAACACTCGGACGTGCAGAATGAACCTTTGTTACGGGGGGAATGCCCACACTACAAGGAGGTGATTTAGGAATGTAAGTGTGTACAATGAGGACTTTTATACCATTTTCATGTATCATTTTAACAACAGGATCCGAGTAAAGAAGTCCGTAAATAGGAGACAAATGGACACCGTATTCACTGGCATTCCTAATGGGGAGCATCTGCTGGAAGAATTCAAAAGTTTTTACTCAAGCAAAAATATTTTTCCGTTGGACGCGCCACCACGACGTGGGCAGTGAGGTGCTATTTTCGACTGATATATTTTGATCTTTATCATTGATGGCATTTTATTTCTATCCCAAGGTACTCAGATTCTACAATAACCCCAAAACATTGTACAGGCTTAAGGTATCAGACTTGGCTTTTGTGAGGGAATATTTCGATTTTCAGATTTTTACAAGGTATTTAGAAGTTAACCTTTTTAAAAGTGAAATTTTGACTTAAAACCCATCTTCTGGGCCTAATGGAGTAACTGCTTCTAAACGGACTATCAAGAAGGTCGGCAAATCTCATCGCCTTTGGGATATACAGATTTAAAGAAAACAACAGCAGATGTTGTTGTCGTTCGAAGAAGAGTGGAGTAATTTTATTGCCATTGTTGATGCTTTGGTAAGGGAACAAAGAACTACTGTGAAACGTCCATAAGTTGCATACACGTAGATAACTATTCGTTTGACGGGCAGCGGGCGCTAACGGAGTTAGTTTTTACCAAACAAAACAGAAGTTGGCATCACAATCAAGTAATACAAACGCATGAAGCAGACAAACGACCTGTCCAGGATCGAAGATCAAATCAGGTTTATGAGTATTGTGGAGAAAGTCAGGTTTGTTTAAATTATTAACAAAATCGTTTATCTGCACTGGATCTACCAAAAACGGACTCAGTGACTACGACTTACCAAACCGTGCTAAACGCCACCTCGTCAAGAACTTATCAAAACCGGAAGTTTAGAAGAGGAAAGGATCTTCTCTGAGCACTGCCAGGTGTTCACAAACTCGGGCGGGGAGTGCTGTTCCAGTTGCGTACGACTAAGGAAGCATTTCAGCAAGAGAGCAAGGAGAACAGAAGATAATTGTGGTGTGCCCAATCCACGCTGCAATCATAGATACATGTCAAGGAATCAGCTGGTTGACAAGCTCGTGCGAGAGAAAAGTGCCCGCTTCGGAGAAAAAATGGAAGAGGAAATGCTTGCAATGGACGAAGACGATCATCTAGATGTGGCAAAGATGTTCCAATCAAGGCCTTGAAATCAATTGCTCCCCCCTCCTTCCCCGGGTTTATTAGAGTGGGCCAAATGTGTGTCTGGGACTTTTTATAAGTGGCTTAAGTTACTACAGGGATTTGTTGTTCAGCCTGGTGTTAATAGAGCTCTATACCAACTGGCATAAAATTCCTTTTATTTTACAGGGCAAGGCTATTGGACAAAACATCTTGATTCACAAGCACATGTTTACTTCCCTGAATACTATGATGATGCCTCACTGACAACATGCAACCACTTCCCCTCCACATAGCGCCAGGGTAGCTTCAGTTCCCCTCCACATAGCCAGGGCAACTTCAGTTCCCCTCCACATAGGCAGGGCAACTTCAGATCCCATCCACACATCCAGAGCAACTTCAGTTCGTTCCCATTCACAGAGCCCAGGGCCCGTCTCAGTGCCAAATTTGCCCTTACAAAAGAATACTAGAAGCTACAGCCCAGATTTGAAGAGACTGCTGACAGGAGCACAGAATCTGACTCAGACTCGAGTGTCACTACCCCACCCCAGAGTGATGTTGATGTTGCAGCAGGAAAACGCTGGTCATCAGCTGAAACACTGTTACTCATTATCCTGTTATCCTGAGCGAAGAACACAAACATGAAATATAAACAGATATGGGATGAAATTAGCAAGGAACTTCAAGCAAAAGGGTACAAGCGAGATGGCAGAGCTTGCAAGACAAAACTCAAGAACCTCCAAAGATTATATGTTAATTGTTGCCATCACAATAGTATTACTGTGAACGAGCCAAAAAATGCAACTACTATGACGAGTTTAACGAAATCTTTTGCCAAGACGATAATTTACATCCCCTGGCTGTGTGTAGCAACCTTGCCGGCACAGTAAAACGAAAGAGCGGAGAAGGAACAGAATGCGAGAGTGACCGAGATGCAGACTGTGAGAGTGCTGGTCCATCGGCAGGTGAGAAGGAAGTAAAACCACGGAAAAAGAAACCCGCACAAAAGAAGAGAAAGCAAGATGAAATGGTTGACCTGTTAAAGGAATATGCTGCAGATCGAAAAGAAGAGGACAGAAAAATGGCCAAACTAGAAGGCATGCATAACCAAAGAATGGAACTCATGAGCAGATTCCTGAATGTATTTGAGAAGTCACTGAAAAAAGAATAAGTGCAAGACTGTTTTCTAGTTAAAAGTTGTTTGGCATTTTTACAGCATAAAATTGACTGCTACTGTTTTTATAATTTATTACAGTGTTGTAGTTACAAATGTTAACTGAAATAAAGTTGCAGAAGACATTTCATAGTACTAGACTTTATCACAAATAACTGGAATTATATTTATGTCTTGTTAAAAGTACATTTCGTTAGTTCACTACTTCACTTTACCCTTTTCCAGTTATAATTACTTGTAGTAAAATTCAAGCCAAATATTTGTACGATATTTGTTTATGCGTTGTGGAAAACTAAAGCATGTTGTTATCTATAGCATGTTTCATCACAATATTACAGATATATATGTTAAAGTTAGCTTTAGTTCTAGTTCATTTGTACATGTAATCACATGGTTGTTGTTGCATTCACACAACCAGACCCCACAATATTGGAGTAAAACTATTTGACATTAAAAGCTATTAATATATGTTAAGCTATTGATAAGAACTGTTGAAAACAAAACAAAGTAATTTTAATCGAGTATTTCATTTTTCATGTTAAGATGTGGATGTTTTTGCAAAGATTGTACGGTTTGTGTGCCTACTGCAATATCCTGAAACCACTGCATTACAAAACCACGTCGGACAGAAGTGAGCTTTAAGTATTGATGTAATAGACAAAGGTCTTGCTATTAGTGCTTTGTTTAAATTCATTTCGGCACGATGTTTGAACTCCGCGCCTATTATTTAAATGTTTTTCTTAGCCAATCACAAGGACTGTCCAACTCCTCCCTCTTTTGCTAACGTCACATATCTCCCGCAAGATCAGCGAGATCGCACGGCTGGTCGCGGGATTTCTATGGAAACATGCAAACACATTGCAGTGTAAATCGCGCAAGTGATGAAATGTTCGATC
>JAOEHT020101175.1:0-12910 GCA_025448195.2 Parazoanthus atlanticus | reverse complement strand
GACGCCATCTTGGAAATTTGGCCAGCTTTTTTCTCTTACTACCTCGCACGCATGCGCAGTCGTTATTCCGACATGTCTATCAGAGCAGTATCAAGCAATCTTTTCCCCAGGCCATGACAGGCTGTGACAGCGATATTCACACTAGTATAACAGTGATGTGCACATCACTGTCAGTTACCATCGCTGTCACACTAATGTGCACATCGTTATCTCAGCACTGCCCCTACCACTGCTATCCCAGCACTGTCACTGTCAGCACTGTAACATTACTAGAAGCACCATCGCTTTCACAACGCTGTGTTCGTTTTCGCTTCCACAGCGCTGTGCTCGTTTGCGTTGTCACAACTCCGTGCACATCGGTGTCTAACCGCTGTGGGACTCTTCCTGTGTAGTATATATTTTTGTTTAAACTTATATATTGATGCAAAAAATGTTTATATTTAGTTTGACGACTGTATTGATGGCATAGTCGCTCGAGTACTTACAGTTCTTGTTGTACTTCTTCGCTCAAAACTTAAATATTCACTCGACACAAATCCATTGAACTTGAAATTTTTGTAAAAGATTTCACTGCAATTCCATATTTGGCATCAAACGTGATGTCAGAAAACAACATTTTGCCTAGAAAAAAATATTGATACGTTGATATCAGTATCAGAACTTGGAGTAACCTCGACCTTGTGCATTCTAGTTGTATATAGTATTTAACATTATACTTAATTTTTTTATATTTCCTGTCTTTCTTTGTACTTTGTGTGTACGTGTGTGTGTGTGTTTCCATATTCAAACATGTAACTAAATAATATTTATAGATACTCAGCTAGTTTAGCTCTGCTATTCTGAGTATCTTTTACCATACACAGTTTTTTTTTTCTTATTGTAACTTGTACTTATTTATACTTCCTGGAAATAAAAATTTGTTGTTGTTGTTGTTGTTGTCCGATGTGGCTACGTCTATTTTGCTTATAAATAGATTGTTGATCAAAACAACTTTGAGCTGTTAATTCTGCACAGCAGCAAGCGTGAACAAATTAAAAGTAAGAAGTTTCCACTCCGACGCCTCGCTTTCATGTTGCACTAGTTAGTGTACAAGAGCTGTTATGAGCTCAGCTCTCTCAGAAAGCAGTATAAGTGTTTACTATATCGTAGTAATTGTCTTGAAAAGGTAACCGGATGAATTTATTTGGATGGATAACTTATATAAGATCAGCAAGAGTTTTACATTTATTTTATTTGATCTAAAATTTAAGATACAACAATCTGTAACAATACCATACTGGCATCCTAAACTGTTTGTATTTATCGCTTGTGCGTTCGCACCTTTCCTATTGCTGTCGAGTTTGGGCTCCCCAAAAGTAGTTAAGGACATTATGTTAATAGAAAGTGTTCAGAAATGGGCCACTTGCTTTATTTGTAAGAATAATGAACGGACCATTCGCTTTTTTGTAAGAATAATGAACTGTCTTACAAGAAGAGGTTGCAAAAGCTTAATCTCTTGTCAATTAAATAACAGTTGTTAGATTTAGTATTAATTTTCAATTGTATGCATGGCTTAGTGAAGCTTAATATAAGCAACTTCGTGACTTTCAATAAGTGGCGTTCCCGTCTCAGTGCTGTTGCTATCAATATCTTAAAACCCCGAGAACCAGAACTTCCTGTATTCGTGAATGTTATTTACCTTAACAGAATAGTAAACCCGTGGAACTCCTTACCTGATATTGTTGAAAATTGTACATCTCTCTCAAGGTTTAAAAAACCATTAAAAAATACTTTCCCGTTTGTACAAAGTGTTCGATGCAGACAACATAAAATCTTACAAAATTGTCAGCCCGAGATGCCGCCAAATCAACCCCTTGAAGGGATGCTCATGCTGACACTGTAATTAAGATATTGCTTCTTGTTATTAGCATTTGTTTATCTGCATTTTGTTGTACATTTTTGTTCTGTTGTTGTTTCTTTAAATCTATTATAGGTTTATCTAGTTTATCTCAGTTACTATAACTTCACATTGGCTCAGACATCTATGTCATTTGAAAACCTAATAAGATGAAATATAATACTAAGTAAATCACAGTGCTCCGAGTACAAATGATGAAGTTAAGGTGTGAAAAAATACTGTTTTAATCACGTGGTCATGTGGCTATAATATATTTGCTTATTAAGGTATTTTCTTTGGTCAAAACATCTTTGAGTGTATTCAAACTATTACCCAATAGGAAATGGTTATTGTAGAAAAAGGAAATCACTCTTACTAGTGACTACCATATTAGGTGATAACTAACCCTTTATTTAATACATCGCAGTAAGGAGGTAACCTCACTTAAACGTCAGTAGACGCAAGGGAAACCGGAGGTAAAATTTTTTCTATGGATTGTTTTTGTAAGTTTGAAACTGTATTTTGTGAGTTGTTGTGTCTAAAGAATGTTTATAGACTTGTCAAAACAAACAAGAACGCCACTCCCTTTAAGAAGACTTTTGATAAATTTGGCATGCAGAAAAAAGCCTCTACTCAGACTCTATGCTCAGGTTGTTCCAATTTTTTGGAGATTTTTCTTTAACAAGGTGCCGGCAAAACTAATGATTTTATTGCCTTTGGATACGGAGTGTTACGTGCCTTAATATTTAGGATTTCAACCAAATCTAAACGTAATATTTTGGTACTCGTGGAAATAAGAAGAGCCTTGTGTATTTCGCAAACCGCGCAATCTTACACAGAGCTACACACAGCCACACAAACACAAACATAATGACACACATATCAGGCGCAAATGTAGAAAAATCAGTGATTCTGAAACAAACAAATACACGCGTCTGAACGTGAAGAAGCAGGAATTAAAAACAAGTAGATAAACATCTTACTGACAGAGAGGGTCATAGAGACATAGAAGCATAGCTGCGTGGTCAGTATTCAAGCATAAGATGAATCAAAATGCCTTTAAAATTTGAGTCTTCGAATTTTAATGTAAGGTAACAAAAACCGGTTAAACAGTAAAAAGAGCGTTGGTATTTCTGAATAATATACCTGTTAAAGCAAACAAAAGAAGTACCAATAATCAATTTTTATCGATAAATATATTTACATGTCATTTGCTTGATACTGCTGGAGCGCGCAAAGTGACCATCCTCAGGATGTTATTAAAGTCACTACTTCGGCCATTCTGTTGTAAAACCAAGTGACTTAATAATAATAATAATAATAATAATAATAATAATAATAATAATAATTATAATAATGTTTCATTCATCCTCATTGCAGCGTATGCTGAATTGCAAGGAAGGGCCCATGCATATACTTATACATACTGTTAACACTTAATAGCTTAGACAAAGGAATAAATAAATAAATAAGTAAGTAAACATAATTATGCTATTGCTGATATTTAACTGTGAGAAATTCACTAAACCGCTTTGTTTTAGGCACTATGGATACAGGTCTATCACTAGAGGAAGAGCGCAGGTTGTAAGGCATAGTATGTAGCGTCGAAGACACCGAGCTATAAGAAAGTTTAGCTTTCTTTGCGTTCTTCATAAATTTTACGCAAGCCTCAGCTCTTCTTTCCTTAAGTGTTGGGAAGGATGCCATATCTATAGCGTCTCCATAAGGAAAGATGATTCTATTAAGGACTATAACGATTGTTTAGACTGAATGTATTTTATTTATTTCCGTTAATGATGGTTGTGCTAGCCCAGTCATCATAAGTGGACAGTGGTCCTTTTGTTATATAAGATTGAAGCAACCGCAACAAAAGATTCACAAGAAAGTACTTAGTTAAGGAAGTCCTAATTAGAGATTGAATCTAGAAACGGGAATAAACGGTTTTCTCTGGAGTCGTCCTAAAGTCTGAAGGAGTGTCAACCTCCTTGCTAATCTAGAATTTTAGCGGGTGTAAGTACTGCGATATTGTTTGATTGTGGTTTTTGTGATCCCATTCACCTTGGCGGAAGTTTCAATACTGAAACTTCGAAGGGTGCGGTTAGTATTTTGAAGCAACTACAAAACTATCTGCAATTGAAATGAAACACACCAAAATGTTCTTCAGAAAACCATCTTTTTCCCATTTCGAATTTGTACCCACCCTTTTAACAATTTTCATGTTTTTCTTATATAGTTCCGTATCAACAATGTCAGTAAGTGATAGACAGTTAAACGGTCTGTACGTAGTAGATCTAATCTTTAATCATAAAGTAGTGGTATGCCAGGTTACTACATGACTTGTAAATAACAGTATAAATCTGGGTGCACATGCACCCAGTCTTATAAAGAGAACTGTAGAAGTGTAACTGTAGAGACAGTAGTCCAATGCTGTGAAGGAAAATAAAGACTCCGTGTAACCTCGGAGCTGCTGAGTGACGTTGTAGCTTTACATTGAGATGCGAAATTCAGATTGTTAATTCCCTCAAAGCTCGCGAAACACTGTTTTAGAGAACTTGATTTTCAACATGTTCTGGGTTGGTCTCTCAAACTCTGACTGTCCTCATTATTTTTAAACTCATTACCTTAACAAAATTATTGTTTTGTTTTGACATAAAACAAGACGCCAGAGCTAAATATTCAGATACCTGACATAAATCAGACAGTTTATGCATGCATCAGTCGATTATTTGAGAAAATGCTGTGATGCACAGCTATCACCGATGATCTCTAAAAACCAGCTGTAACTTTTGTTTTAGGTTTATTGAACTGACGTTAATATGCACGAGATCTAGAGCAATTGTGACTCAACCCCCTCAACTTCAAGTTTTATTACAGGTACTTATCAAAACCACAGTTAGCGACAATTTCATTAAATCGTTTCATTAAGTTTTCAATGAAGTTTTGCCGGCTTCAAGACGGTTTGTTTAGATCGGAAACTAGCATTTCTACTTCAACAAGAGCATCAAAAGCAATCCAATTTGTTGTTCGAATAAATAACAAACGAAGGTGAAGACTAGACTATAGCATATGTAATTAGCTGTACATGCCGTCCGTCTGTCTGTTTCATCTATTTCAACTATTCAGATAATCTTCTGTAAATTTCGGTGCAGGAAATGATCCTACAGATCTATCGATCCATTTCGAGCCTCGTTCTCTTAACTTTTCAAGTTTAGAATATTCCACATTTTCTCTCTGTTTAATGTATCCAGCAAAAATTTCAAGTAGCTACTCGAAGTGTTTGTGTAAATCAAGTTTCAACATTCAGATATGAAATATTCGATTACGGCATTCAAGTCTTCCTAGAGAGTTTGTTTCCCTTCATCAATTGAAAGCTTCAAAAACATTTGGTGATTTTTTTGCTTCTTATTCTCAGTAACTCTTCATCGATGCTCGAATCCCCTTTAAAACGGCTGAGTCACTTTCGTTTCTTTGCACTTTGTACTTGTTTCTTCTTCAGTCTTCAAAATTAAACTGAACAGACGAAGACGGCGACGCGTCGCCAACATGTGGCGCCAAAGTTGCTAGTTACACGCCCTTCACAAGCAGTTTGGCATGTCACACGTAAGTTGCCACGCTGAATCATAAATTCTTATAAAAATTATTTTTGAAACGTCAAATTGAAGCCAAAACTTGGGAAAAAGTTGGCAAGCCGTCAGCTTCCTCCATTTCGGAAAAAGAAACTCCAAAGACCAAAGTTATAACGGCACACTGTGCCTATATGTACATCATCAAAACAACGCTGCACAGCCAATCAGAAGGCGCGTTATATCTTGTTTATTTTATAGTATGGTATAAACTGAAACTGTGACTGTCGTATATTTTCTTACATTTAGTGCTTTCAGCCAGGAGCCAAGTTTTTATATTTGCTGGTGACATATATTTAGCTGGTTTGTTGCAGCTTTGATTATTGTTAAAGGAGCATGCGTTTTTGCCCTTTCCCTTTCATGTGACTCTAATGTAACTTTGTGGCAAATATATTGGTTGTGCGAGCACTTGAACGAATATCACTGACGTCTGCTGACGCATATATTATATACTATCCGGTTTACGTCAGTTATGATAAGTTCAGCATTTAAGAAGAACAATATAAATATATGTCATTTGAAAGCAATAACTTTGCTAAATATTGAATTAACAGAAAAAAATATCTTTAGAAAGCGTTGAGTTTAGTCTAAGACACAGGTTTTGGGATTTCTCCGGAGATTTTGCACCCCGCATGTGATATCTTGTTATATATAGACAAACGTTGAGCTGAAAGCTGTACTTGGGTGTGTCTGGCCTCAGACCTAGAAAGGGCTGGAAGTATAAAATATTGTATTCTGGAATTGTGCCACTTAATTTTTGCCAAGTTTTCAGGTTTGATCGAAAAGGAAAATATTTTTCACTGGACCAGAGAAGAGGAACTAGATCATCTACTAGGTTGTTGCTCCATGACTGTTTGTAAGGGCGATTTTCAGTGTCAACTATACGCAAACTATCTGCTTGATTAGAATATCTCTGATGTCATATTGTGAATCAGTTACAACTGGGTTTAGATACTATGAAAAATTCTTTATTAATTTTAGGAAAAAGGTCCGTACTTTGAATTGCGTCTTTTTAATAAGGCAGAAAAAAAGGGACCTACTTGACTGTTGACCGAGATGATGTAACTGAGATGCCATTGATACTTCTAATTGATTACATTTTAGTGTAATAAGAGATAAATTATGCTCTTATATTTAATAAACCGTTCATCTTTAGTATCTTTGAAACTTCAACAAACATGCCTATGGAAGCTCGATACATTTCACCCAAATTGACATCCAAAAATGGAATAATCCGTAGTTTCACAAGTGATATTTTAGATTAACTTAGGAAAATATGAAGGAAAATGTCCCTCAAATATTAAGGTGTAAATGTGTTAGATTGAGTACACCAAATCACCCAGTTACGTACGGCTGTTAGAATTTTCAGCAGTCATTGATACGTAATTAAACTTCTTGTTTGAAATGCTACAAAATGTTTAACTACAAATTAAACTTTATATCTGAATTAACGAAATCCCCATGACAACACCGGCACTAATGTTTTTAATGGAGTTATAAACTCTTTAAAGTCATATTTCCACTATCAGTACGTTCGGGTTAAGACTAATTGCCAAAGTCACCAGAGAACGTAGATTGCATGCAGGAATCAATTTTTTTCATTAATTCTTCGAGAACCTAAAAAAGCTAGTGTTTCCTGTCAATTCCACAGATACAAAAAATACCAATTTCATAAGTCACGATCATTTCCGTAGATTTTCCAAAGATTTTCCGAAAATTTTCCGATGGCTTCCGAAGACTTTCCGAAGTGTTCGAAAGTTTTCCACAAACTTCCACTTATTTTTAGATACTATTTTCCCAAGGTTTCCGACATTTTCCCAAGATCTATCTTCGGACATTCTCTGAGCGTTTTCGAACATTTTACGAACATTTTCGAAGATTTTCGAACGTTACCGAAGACTTTTGAAAATTTTCCTCACCCTTGTAAAACAATCGATCATTTCCAAATTTTTCAAGAAAATGAAGTTCCCGGAAGACAGTGCCAAGTTATTTTTAATTGCACATTATCAAATAGAAATTGATTGCACTGTATTAAGGAAAAGGGTGTAGTATTATGATTAACATCGTAGATAAATTACTAGCAAGAAAACCTATCGGACACCCAAAATTGCAACAACATTACTTAAGAGTTTCTTTTTGTTGAAAGGTTGGGCAAAAGCATTTCGTGTCAGTTGTGGAAAATGAAAGCACTGAAGATTTTTTTGTTTTGCGTCTCTGCACTTCTCAGGGAAGGAGAGCGAGCGTACACCGGATCCTGTAGTCAGGTTAGTTAGTTTATTTTATATTTTTGGCTTTTCGTTTACTGTTTTACGTTTTTCTTTGTTGTATAAATGTGAAAATATGTAAACAACGCGTTTAAGCTTCGTTGCCAATTACATGCTCTTTAATATATGGATGAACAAAACAAAACAAACAACACAACACAAACTACAAAAAGCTGAGAATCCACTAGGGCTTCTCAATAGTCAACTAACGCATTTTAATTTTAGTTTGTTAGATTGTTATCTTTTGGTCGAAATATATAGGTTATAACAGAAACAGGGCAAAATAATTCCTTTTTCAGTAACATATCGCGCTCCTGTAACAAAAGTTACATTGTACTACCACTACCAGGCTTAACCAGAAGCTTTAATTTATCTCATGATTTCAAACCGAGCTTACCAAGAAAACCTGGTTCAGGTCACGCTTCTTTACCAAGCTCACCATAAAAGCCAAGCAAATCCCGGCGGGATTTGAGGGCCCGCTAAGTTAATCGGCATGTGATGGCAATTATTGGGTTGCAGTCAGTCCCTGAAGATTCAGAAAACAAAGGCATTGCTACCATGTCGGTTGAACATACAAATTAAGCTAACGAGGAATCTTTTGTTAAGTTCATCCAACATGGCCGCCACTGACGTCACGTGCGCAACCAAAGAATAGCCAATCTCGATCCCATGGTCCCCTGCCGTAAATGTTCTTGAGCTACTGTGTTATGGGTGTATTGGCAAATCTTTGCAGACGTGTTATTTACATTTTTCGAATTAGCATAAATCCAACTTCAAGCTTCGTAGAAACAGAGTCCCTAGAATGAAATCCTAATAAAGCACAGTTAGTACTGACTATAGATTAGAACAAGATATGCTGGATACGTTTTGAAAAGTTCAAAATTTACAGAGAATGTTGCTACCCTTTTGCCACCCACCACATAAATCCTTAAAATCCTTAAATTTTAAAAGTTTTAAACAATCGTTTTACAAACTTTTTTAACATATCACATTAATATCCGGATATCGGAATGTTAATGCACTGAAACTCGGGAAATACTGTATTAGAGAAACTGATTTTCAACATGTTTTGGATGAGCATACACCTAGACTCTCAAACTTTGAGTGTCTTCAAACTTTTGCCCACATTTTCTTTAAAAAAAATCTCTGTAGCTTTTAAAATGTTGTTGGTGCGATTTCGGCGGTTTCAGCTGTGTTTCACTTCATTTTCTCTTATGATTGGCTGATGCATGCATAAACTAACTGGTTTATGTCAGTTATCACAACTTCAGTAAGATGTACTGATGAGTAATATTGAGTGAACAGACAAACTTTATCTTTGAGCTGACTGCTTACTCATGTCTACTTAGTGAGAGGATCTAGTTTATGGTCATTTGGTTGCGTCTCGTTTGCTTATGAAAAGATTTTTGATCAAAACAACTTTGAGTTTGTTAAATCTGCATAGCAGCAACGTGAAAACAAAACAGAAGATAAATAACATACAGACAGAGAGGGTCATAAAGGCGTAGCTGCGTAACCAGAATTCAAGCAAAAGAGGGAAATTAAAAGCTTTTAAATTTGAGTCTTCGTACTTTAAGATAACAAATACCAGATATATTTAAACAACAAAGAAATTGCTAATATTTTGAATAATATAACCGTTATTTAAGCAAACAAAAGAAATACAAATAATCATATTTTATCGTTAAATATATTTACATCCATTTGCTTATAGTTGATACTAGGGGAGCACACAATGTAACCACTCTTAATGTTTCAAACCTTTAGGCATCTTACCGTGAACGGTTCTAGGAATGTCCATTATGTAACTATTTCGGCCATTCTGTTGTAAAACCAATAAAAGTGACTTACGGAATAAAAATAATAATTAGACTGATTGCACTTTCCTTATTTTCATTAATGGTAGTTCTGCTAACACATCCATCATAAGTGGACAGTGGTCCCTTTGTTATATAGACTTGAGGCATTCACAATATAAAATTCACGAGAAAGTACCTAATTAGGAAATCCTAATTAGATAATAAATAATCGTAGATAAATGGTTTTCTCTGAAGTCGTCCGAAAATCTGAAGGAGTGCCAAGCTCTCAAGATTAAGATCGCATGATTCTATAGTTGTTTCTGTCGAGAAAAAGCCTTTATATTTAACATAGTATCTCAGAGTGTGTAAGTACTGCGATATTGTTTTATTGTTGACTGCATAGTTGTGATCCCATTCAACTTGGCCGAAGTTTCAATATTGAAACGTCGAAGGGTGCGGTCAGTATTTTGCAGAAACTATGAAACTATCAGCAAAAAGAAACACGCCAAAATGTATCTCAGAAAAAACATTTTTCCCATGTCAAATTTCCACACACTCTTTACATTTTTTTTTGTTTTCTAGTAGTTCCGTATCCACAGTATATGTCAGTCAGTAAAAGACTGACAGTTAAACGTTCTATACATATATAGTAGATATGATGTCTAACCAATAAGGTAGTGGCACGTCACGTCACCACATGACTTGTAAATAACAGTGTAAGTCTTGGTGCACGCCCAGTCCTAGAAAGAGAACTGTAGAAGTGTATCTGTATAACTGTAGAGACAGTAGTCCAAAACTGTGAAGGGAAATAAAGATCCCGTATGCGTGTAACCTGCTGAGTGAATATAGCTTTACATTAAGATGAGAAATTCACTGTTTTAGTGAACTTGAATTTCAATAAGTGAGCATGTACCCAGACTCTCAAACTTTGGGTCTCGCCAAACTTTTACCCTCATTATTTTTAAAACTCATTACCTTAACAAAAGCATTGTTTTGCTTTTGATTTAAATTAATGAGCCCTCCGTAATTGTGGACAAATTCAACAAGCACTTCACTGATATTGGCAATAAGCTTGCAGCTAATCTTTCACAGAGTAACTGTGATTATCTACAATTTCTGCCCAAAATAAAAAGCACATTTCACCTCAACAAAGCCACTATTAAGTCAGTTCATGAAATCCTTAAATCTCTCTCGACTGGAAAGGCTACCGGACTTGCAAGGCTATTAAAAGTTGCAAGTCCAGTCATTGCTAAATCTCTCTGTGTTATCTTTAATAAGTCAGTGGAAACTAGCATTTTCCCAACTGAGTGGAAAAAGGCCCAAGGTTTCCCTGTACATAAGAAGGATGATAAATCTGATCCGAATAACTACCGCCCGTTTTCCGTGCTACCGACAATTGCTAAA
The DNA here is from genome assembly GCA_025448195.2 of Parazoanthus atlanticus. Taxonomy (NCBI): domain Eukaryota; kingdom Metazoa; phylum Cnidaria; class Anthozoa; order Zoantharia; family Parazoanthidae; genus Parazoanthus; species Parazoanthus atlanticus. The sequence goes on along the minus strand of JAOEHT020101175.1, from coordinate 1,944 downwards.
CTACTAGAAAGGTTAATTTACGACCAATTATATGGTTACCTTACAAGAAATAACCTCTTAACCAAACACCAGTCTGGTTTTCGCTCGTTGCATTCTACAGTTACTGCTCTGTTGGATGCAGCGAACGAATGGTATTTTATTATTGATCAAGGTAGAACTAATGCGGTAGTGTTTCACGATCCAGCCAAAGCCTTCGATTGTGTAGCTCATACAATTCCATTAAGAAAACTTGAGTTATATGGAATAAGTGGATTAACTCTGGATTGGTTCAAATCTTATCTGCATGAAAGACAACAAGTTTGTGTGATTGGCGGCAGTTCTTCTCAATCTCGTACAATTACTTGCGGTGTTCTGATGATCATCATCATCTCTCTCAAGCGTTAATGTCAAACGATGTTCAAAGAATGGCGTATGAATTTCTTAATGAAAAATTCCCATCAACCGAATTAGGCATACAAAATGTAGTTGAGAAATTTAATAACATTCTCATGCAAGCTCGACAGCTAAGACTTCTCTACGAGTGAAAACTAAAACACGAAGAAGGCGACGCAACTTTATGAGTAAGAAATGTTTTGATAAAGACTATAGTATTCTAAGACGCAAACTAATGCAAAGCATAGAAATCCTCTTGATGAAAAGACAAGAGATAATTACTACGCCATGTTAAGATCATACAAGAGTTTATTGACAGTTAAAAGGAATCTTTCTATAACTTTAATATTGGAAAGCCGCTTTCGTCTGGAACACAATCTACTTTCTGGGAGCTTTACGCTCAATCGATGATGATTCTAACTCAAACAAAAATATAGCTTCTGTAATTTCAGCTGAAACATGGGTAAATCACTTCGAGAAACTTCATTCAGAACATGATATCAGTGCAACACAGAACACAATTTTAAACCAATTAAATACTTTGGAAAGTACTGCACAATGCCAACATCCTGTTTTGGACAAGCCAATCAATGACAAAGAGTTTATAAAAGCAATGACCAAATTAAAAAATAAAAAAGCGCCATCAAATGATCGAATTAGAAATGAAATGATCAAAGTCAGTTTTCCCATCCTTAGAAGTCTTTATAACAAGTTGTTTAATTGTATTTTATTCACAGGAATTTACCCTATTCAGTGGTGTCATGGTTTGATTACTCCTATTTTCAAATCTGGTTGTGCTTCTGACCCAAACAATTATAGAGGAATAAGCGTTTCAAGCTGCCTTGGAAAGTTCTTCTGTTCTATAATAAATGAGCGTGTTCAAAATCATCTACAAGAAACTAAACCTTTGCACAAAAGCCAAATAGGATTTACACCTGGCTTCCGCACGTCAGATCATTTGTTTACTCTAAAATCCTTAATCGATCATCATGTTACTTATTCATCCAGAGGAAAAATATTTGCCTGTTTTGTGGACCTGCGGAAGGCTTTTGATTCGGTATGGCACAATGGATTGTTATACAAATTACTGAAAGCGGATGTTACTGGAAAGACATACAATTTAATGAAAAGTATGTATGGCAATACAACATGCAGTGTTAAAATTAATAGTTCAGTCACTAAAGCTTTCCAGTATAATAAGGGAGTGCGTCAGGGTTGTGTTCTAAGTCCGTTACTTTTCAACTTATTCATAAATGAGTTACCGTCCTTATTGGAACACGATAGTGTCCACCCTTTTATATTGCCCGATGGAAGTAAGCTTAGTTCTCTTTTATATGCTGATGATCTCGTCATTTTATCACAAACAGCAACAGGATTGCAAAATGCAATTGACATGTTATCAGAATTTTGCAGTTCATGGAAACTTGCTGTAAATTTTAAAAAAACTAAAGTAATTATATTTCAGAAAAAGATGAGACAGTCTCAAAAATATCAGTTTTTTATTGATCAACAATCTATTGATGTGGTACCTGAGTACACATACCTGGGCATGAAAATAACGTCGAATGGCAG